>CM074499.1:19599252-19898457 GCA_037389245.1 Oryzias sinensis | reverse complement strand
TGAGAAGATGTCTGTACCAGAGAGCACAGGTGAAACTTGCGTGCAGCTCCAGAGCGGTCCGCTGCAGAAGAATCAACACGCACCCCCAACACACGTGTGCGCACCTTCTACTATAACTACACAAGACGCTACGCGCTCACACACACAGTCAATCTACAACACCTATAGTTAGTTCACAAGTTAGATATGTAGTTGTTAGTTGTTACTGTTATTTGTTAATAAAGAATAGTACGTTGTAACTGTATTTATTTCCGATGATTTCCGATTTATTTGCCGCCGCGGGATTTTGTGTTTTTTTTTTTTGTTTTTTTTTGGGGGGGGGGGGCTGCGGCACCGCGCCCCCTGGTGGTTCATCACCGTGGTGATCAAGAATTCAACACCGTCACAGCTCTAAGTACATGCGCTAGTATCAGGCAGCGACAGACTTGTGTGAACATGCTGTGCTAAAAGCACATTCAAAAACCTGCATGCAGCGTGTTTTTGAACCCGCCACTCATGCCCGGTGTGGACGTAGCATTAGAGGAGTGACAAATCTTTTAGCTCACAATCATGTTGTCCTTCAGAGCTTGCATCGCATAGAAGCCAGCAATCCCAAAATGGTTTGAACCTGGAAGAAAAATTTACACGTATAACAAAAAAAACTTCAAGTATTTTTTTCTTACGGTTATTACAATTATGTCATTCAATTATTTTATTATTTAATGAAACCAAGAAAATATTTTTTTAAACTTCATGCATATAGATGCCCTCTTTTAAATAAAAACCTAAATATCATTTAAGTGTATTCGTTTCATAATTCCATTCAAAAAATGTAACTTCATACAGATTCAGCGCCCACTGTAAATATTTATTTATTTTTACATAAATTGGGGTTTCAGCTCATAAAACCCACAAAAACTGCAAATCAAAAAATTGAAATCAGCTCAAAATTTGCAGGGTATAAATGTTTTCACAACAAATCATCTACTAAACTCAAAGCACAGGTTTCCTTGATGTTATTCAATTGGTTCAGTTTGGTTCAATATGGGGAACACTTCAAACTTGACAACTAGCCAGAAGTCTAGCTTTGAGCCCCTGTATAGTCTGGGTAAGCCACAAAAGTTCACAGCATAAAGTTGTGAATTCTCAGTGAAACTAAAAACCCAGGTCCTTGATGATCACTTTATCCAGGAAAAAGAGCTTCCCGTTACAAACTTTCACTTTGACAATCAAGCTGAGAAAAAAGGCACTGACCATGCGCCACCACCCAGCCAATGCCGACCTCTTTGGCTTTTCTGATCGCCAAATTCATGCAGAAGTTTCCCACCACTGGACCAAGAAGGTTCTTCCCATCCACCAATGCTGTGGCTGCACTCTGCTTCTCTGCCAGTGGCTCGCCGTCGACGGCACACACTCCTGACTTGATGTCCTTGACATACATGTCTGTTAAAAATGTTCTTCACATTAGAGAAAATGAGACTCAGACTAAACAGCAATGTTAACCAGGTGTTTAGTCCCTGACCCATCCTGTTGAGTCCATGGCTGTAGTGACCCCTGCTATCAGCTGCCACCAACACTTCTGCAAGACTGCGGGCGTGATGTGGTTTGGTCCCTACCGCCATCATACACCTCTCTATGAAACCCTGCACCTCCACCCGGCTGATCAGACATCTGCAAAGAAGACAAAAGAGAAATCCCATCATCACCATTAATGATGGAAACAAAAGGCTCTTACTACTATCCTGTGTCAAACAGAATTAATGTTTTGCAAGCCTTTGCAGTTTGTTGAACCTTTTATAACAGGGCTGAGTGAGGAAATCCCTAAATCGCAGTAAAAATATCTCACAAACCATAAGATATATTTGAATCAAAGATATAAACTCAAACTTTATTTTTTTGTTAAACATCTTTCATTTCCATTGAAAACACAAAGCACTTTAAATAAAAGCAAATAAAATAGCCATAAAATATGAAAATTAATTAAAGCAGCAAACACAGGACAATCCCACAAAATTGGCAACCCTCCCTCATCAGATTCCTCCCTCCACCCACCCAGTTCCCCCAATATAACCCTGAACAGAAACGCAGAACTGCACCTTAAAGACTAGCAGAAAAGCAGAAATAAGTGTACACACAATTAGCTCAAATAAAACAATGATGAAACAAACCCTTTCCCATGTAGTGACAACCCAAAACACATTAGAGACTGGATCTGTAGCATTTTAATATTTAGAATTGGCCAAAACAATATTTATTTTTAGTTTATTTAAATCATAAATGTCTTAGCAGACTTTTATTCTGAAGTTTTTTTTAACCCTTGTGCTATCTTAGATGACCCCACCCTGACATTGACGTGTTCTCCCTACCATGACAAAGGTGGATAAAGGTGAAAAGATTTCATGTAATCCATGGACACCAGTGAAGATCACAAATCATTGAAGAAAAACGTTTCAGAGCACTGTCTAGTGGGTCTAGATGACCCAACTCCCAAATATAATGTGCCTAGGATAGCACAAGGGTTAAATTATTAAGTCATGTTTGTTTCATTTGACCCATGTGTATCTTCAGCCCCTGAAGCCCAGCATCATGTGAGTCTCCTGCTCCTAATAATTTGTGTTAACAACGACTAGTAACACAGTAGTGGGGGAAACAAACTGGCAAAGATTGATCTTCAAAATAAGTTTTCTTCTAAACTAAAAGTATTTCCAGGGTTCTTTTCTCTATTAAATCCTTTCATATAAGGTCTAATTCAGGGGTCTGCAACCTTCAACAGTTAAAGAGCCATTTAGGTCATTTTATTACTGACAACAACTCAATAGGAGCCACATAGTCTTGGAAAAATAAGACACTGATTTGCATGATGTAAATGTTATTACGGTCATATGATAAGTATAAATAAAATCATTTTCTGCATGAATAAAACATAATCATAGAGATTTTCTTTTAAAAATATGAAATACTTTGAGAGAGGCTCACATGTCTTCCTTTGAAAAAAAAAGCGACACCCTTTATCACATGGAATCATCTCTGCAGTAAAGTTGTAGTGTGATATCAGGAATGATTAAAAAACTATACACAGTTTATTTTATCATTGAGAAATTAGTATATCTAACAAAAATCAAATGAAATCACAGCTAAAGTGACTCTTACCATGTTTTTGGACAATATGGCAAACTTAATTTCGTTGAATTTGTTTAATAATAGACAGGCTGCCTTATGGTCCGGTGTGCAGACTTCAAATGGATTTTGAAGCGCATACACTCTTTTCTTTTTGCAAGACTATCACTTATCCTGCTGATGCAGCAACTTTGATCTGTAGGGTGGAAATGGTGAAAGAAAGACAAGAAAATCCTTGCCTTTTATCACTTTTGCTCTGTGGGTCATTGAGTTTCTACATTTTTTGTTCCAATTTGATTCAATCAAGATTGAAATCAGTTGTCGGTTTAGTAAACAGCTGAGTAAGCTTTTTTTTAAAGCAATGTTTAAATAGAGTAAAGGTTAGCAGAGTAACCACCTCACAGTTTACTTGTAGGAAATAGTCAAAACATTTGTTAGGAATTTTGCAATGTGTACAAACATCCAGATCAAGTGGGGCAAAAAAGTATTTGGCTGTCAGCCATTCTGCCAGTTGTCCCATTTAAATAGAGAAGGTCTAATGTTGATCATAGGTAAAATTCAACTGTGAGAGACAAAATGTAAAGAAAGATTCCAGGAAATTACATGGTCTGATTTTGAAATAATATAGTTGTATAATGGTGCAGAAAATAACTTTTTGGTGAATAACAAAAGTTTACCTCAAACCCTGGTTGTCAATGACAGAGGTCAAAGATTTCCTGTAAATTCATGCCAGGTTTGCATTGTAGCTGCTATTTTTGGTCCATTCCTCCATGCAGATCTCCTCAAGAGGTGTGATCTTTTTTTTTTTTTTTTTTTGGGGGGGGGGGCAACATTTTTAACTACCTCCACAGATTCTTTATTGGCTAAACCACTCCAGAAACCTGAAATGCATTTTAAGTAGCCGCTCCGAGTGATAAGTTTTGGAAAAATGACATGTTGAAAGATCCATACATATTTCATCCTCAGTGCTCTCACAGATTAAAAAAGGTTTTAGCCCAAAATCTCACCAATCTCCTCTTTTCTATAATATGCATTAGTCGTCCTGTCCTCTTTGCAGAAAATCAGCTGTTTCCAGCCCCATGCTTTAAATTTCTCAGTTCATTATCATTCTCACGTTTCTGGCATTTCATCTCTGCCATAAAGTGAAAGGGCGTAAAGACAACTGAGCGGGTGTATTCAGGAACTGAGTGAGGAACCTCCTTTCAACCGTGGATTAAAACCTTAACCAACGACCCAAGACCAAGGTAAGAAAGTGCAGTGGGTTTTTTTGTGCTGGAAGTTTTTCTCATGTCAAAATCACTGCAAATGTTACCATTTTAATCCACGTTACAGCCGCAGTTTCTTTTCTATTAAAGCCTCTAAAAGAAAGTCCCACCCCGCTGCCTCGCCGAACCTGACATGTAAGTTTCAGCCAATCAGATCAACCAGAAACACATTAGGGCCGCTCCGTACATTTTGGAGAAAATGTAAGACCTTTATGTTCGCCTTATGGTGGTGAAATTACTGTATATAGAAACTATGAAAAAAGGCAGGGAGTCGCATGCAGCTCAAGACAATCTGCTGCCTCGCCGGATTAGACGTGCAAATTTCGGCCAATCAGATCGACCAAAAAGGTTACTGCCCCCAAGTGACAAAAACACCCCTTTAACACTGAGTGCAAATCCAAGCAAGGGCGCAAAGGAGAATTGAATGCGGAGGATCACCGCTTAGTTAGAATTGCACCTGGGCGGTTGTAAGGCTCACTCACTCAGTTCCTGAATACACCCGCTCAGTTGTCTTTATACCCTTTCATTTTATGGCAGAGATGAAACGGCATACAAGTTTATTTGTACACCACCAGGTGAGATCTTCCATGGAGCCCCAGGTGGAGTTAGATGATGAGTGATCTATAATTTCTTCCATTTTCTTATAATTGCTCCAAAAGTTGATCTCTTCTTTCCAAGCGTTTTGCTTATTGTTGATTAGTTCATCCCAATCTTTTTCAGGCCTAAACTTTGTTCCTGATGTCCATCAACACTTCTTTGGTCTTGGTCAAAGTAGAAAGGTTATAGTCTCTAAGAGAACCAGTTCAAACAGTGACAGATTTGTGAGGGACACAATCTTTGATTGTTTCGTACAATCCAATTTCCTAGATTGTTTTGGTCTGATGTAATAGATAAGTTACTGAACATGTCATGTGTAATATAGTACTAAAAAGTGCAGCAAAACATTACATCTTACTGTACATTACGGTACTTTTGTGATGAGACACCCCCAACACACCTCAAACCAGTCGGTGGTGGCATGCCCCCACAAGCCAACAGCAAACAGAAAGAAAAAGATATCACAAGCATATCAAAGACACACAAAAATACACTTCATAGTAGGCCTGCACGATATTAGAAAATTCTGCGATATGCGATATCAGTGTTTGAAACTGCGATGACGGTATGACTTGCGATAAATGGAAAAATAGAAAAGCAAGAATACCAATACATTTTGGTTTCAGTGTGAGTTTTATTCAAATAATTCAACACAACTTAAATTAACGTGCAAGTTTTATTCAAAAAGAAGAAAATATATTTACCATAGAACTTGCCAAAACTATGATGAATGATAACAAAAAATTTATATAGATGCCCAGGAATAAAATAGGTTGGTGTCTCCTACATTTCCATTTTACTGCAAGTGTTATTCAATAAGTCAACATAACTTAAAATCCAAGTCTTTTTCAAAAAGGAGAGAAAGTTAAGACCTATAGCTGTGGCCAAAACATAAATGAACAATGAAGAAAAAAAATAGAGGCCCACAACTTAAACGTGACCTAGTATGAACTAGGGCTGCACGATATGAGGAAAACTTGCGATATTAGTGATCAATATCGCGATAACGATATAATTTGCGGTAAATAAACAAAAAAAAAATAAACAAAAACATCATTCCCATTTCATTGCAACAGTTTAAAAATTATACTCCAAATGACCCTCGTCGACATGGGGGACAAACATCTAACATAAAAGGGCTCATCTGATTGGTCAACAATGGGAAGGCGTCCATCTGATTGGTCAAAGCATAAAGGGATTTATTTGATTCGTTAAATGCTTCAAGCTGCTAGAAGATTGTTTTAACACATTTTGGGTTTGCGATTTATTGCGATATTCGCCGTCTTTTGCGATATGCATATTGCAGAGCTGGATATTGCGATAACGATAAATTTGCGGTATATTGTGCAGGCCTACTTCATAGTGTTTATTTTATCGTTTCCACCATGGTTTGTCCTGTAAAACATAAAGTTTGCAGAATGGTTCACACTTGGTTTAAACTGACTTTGTTTAAACACACATTTTAAAGCTTTTCCTCTGCAAATTTTTCTCTGAATGGATTGGTAGCCTACACTTCATTGATCCTTAAAAAGACAACTTACAAAATCTAGACCTAAAAAACAACAGAACAAAACATCTCAGTGCCTTAATATGCTCCGTTACATTAGAACACTAGTGTGGAGATAATCAAGTGGGTCGTGAGAAATTGCCCTCATTAACTTTTTTTTTTTCACCTTTATTTAACCAGGATAAAAAGTCATTGAGATTAAAAATCTCTTTTGCAAGAGCGCCCTGGCCAAGAGGCAGCAGCACAACAATAACACACAACTCTTATTTACACTCACACTCAATCATAAAAAGACAGTGTTAAATAAAGCATTTACAGTTTGAAAGCTTTGTCTCTGATCTAAAAACATTTTCCATCTCCAGGATATCAGCTCTGTGTTCATCCAAACAGGCCCTGGTAAAACACTGAGAAGTTAGGAATATGAAAGATCGTAAAATACTTTTTTCTTTGTGTTTATTTGTTTCCATTAAAGACATTTTGATAAGAATGACGGTACCGCGATTTAGCTGCAACTAAAAACTCTGAAAAGTCCCACCCCTTTAACTGTCTCCGCCAATCATTCTTGGAGGCTTAATCACTCGTCATCAGTCTGACCAATCAGAAGTGGTTAAAGTCTTCACTTCCTTGTTTCGATTCTGCTCATAAAGTCGCTCAGTTCCAACAAAAATAACAGCTAAAGCTCGTCTTTAGTGGTGTAGCTTTCCACAGAATCCGGTGTCAGACCGTGGAACAAGTGACCAAAACCATGAAGCTCAGAGACTCGAGTCTGTCTGCGTTCTGCGGATTTTTGCACTACATCTCCCATGATGCATTGGGTTAAAGTGACAGCGACCCAGTGCACAATGAGTCTCTCCTCTTAACGTCTTAAAACAACAACAAACACAAATTTAGAAAAAAACAACTGCAACTTCCAGCTTTTTCTGCCACAATTATCACAAAAATGCATGTGAGATTGTGGAGGGCTGTAGATCAATACAGACTATGAGTTTCTCCTTTTTTTTTCAATTTTTGGATGCTGGTGTTCCGCAGGATTTTTTGTCAAGGTTAAAGTGTGCCGTGGCTCAAAAAAGGTTGAAAAACAATGCATTAGAGGTCAGTCTGGCTGCATCACACTGCTTAAAGATAAAAAGGGTAAGCTCCGTTTTTAATCAACCTTGACATTTATTCTCATTGATAGGCAACTATATGTGGTCTCTCGTACAGCATGAAACAAGAGGGGGGAAGGGGGCTCGAACACAACAAAGCCCTATACAGTCCAAAGTGGAGTGAATGGGAATGGAGGGAGGTCATTGAGTTCATACCAGTTGAGGAAAACATGGCTCAGTACATCCCCACTTCTGCACTTTGGTAAAACTGCCTTTAGTCTTCTTAAACTAAAAAGATGAACCTTCATGATCTGAATCTGAGTAAAATTCAAGGATGTTAAACATAGAAAAATAAGACCGTGAGAAAACTCTGAAACACTTTGACAGGGACGATTCATTGAAGCTCCAATCAAAATGGCGTAATGATTCTCATGAATAAGATCCAACATGATGAAAACCTTTTATTCATGATTTGGAGTGTGTAACTACAATAGCATGCTTTTTGCAAACTGAAGATTAGATATCCTGATGTCTATGTGTTAAGTCAGACACTCAATCTTACAGATGCTTTTGTCCATGTTGTGTGTTTCTGTTAGGGCCCCACCGTTCTGCTGAGTGCGTGCAACTTGTAACCCCTCCACCCCCCAACCCCCTCCACTAGCTGTCATCTGACTTGTCTGCGCATCTGTTAAAATGTTTGAAAGCCCACTCCAATCATCTTGTAATCTATTGTCAATTAGTTCTTAGTGGTTTTTTAATTGTGATTATGCCATTTTTCAGCCGAAATCAAAATATTCTGCGTTGTTTTCTATAACATATTTTCTGCAGAGCAGCAGGAGTTCCATTAGGAATTCACCTCTGAGTTGTGGGCAGGACTGTTGTTGCAGAGCAAGCCCACCCCCACTTCCCGTCACTCTCTTCCGCTCCCTTACAGTCCCTCACAAACCTAACCTAACTTTACCAGAACCACACAAATGGCGAGCAATATTGGAACAAGTTTGAGCCAGATGCTAGCTCGGACGAGGACAACAGAGACGTACACTGATCTAGTCGTCTGCAACTGGAATGCAGAAGAGCAGGGAGCTTGCCAATTGTAGCTTCTATATCAGCTACAACAATGATCTGCATTGTTTTGTCTGCTCCTGTTTCACAACGATATAAATAAATAAATAAATAAATAAATAAATAAATAAATATATATGCTCTTTATCATGAGAAAAATGCCACAAAACATGTAAAAAAAACACCAAAAAGCAAAATTTTGTTTTTACTGCATCCTTGTTATTCAGAATTGTCATAATAACTGAAGAAAAAGCTGTTTTTAGTGTTTTGCAAACTGATCAGTGCAACTAGTAAGTGTTTTGTTTAGTGTTTGTGGAGTTCAAGTCTTTGTTGGGAGGGGGCCACGCGCTCTCCTACCTGCGCATGCTGTCCTCCTCTAAACCTCCTGCGTTCTCCGCAGCGTCGCCCGGCGTCTGTGGCTCCGATGGTTGGGACCAAATCCTCTCCCAGCCTGCAGTTGGTGTTCTTGTTCGGTTTGGAAACGCCCCTCCAGTTTGGCCAGCTGCTCTGCCTTACTTTCTATTTGTTCCCGTTGTTGTGATGAAGAGGAAGAGGAGGATTATGAGTGCGCCAACCCCGCGCTCTGTCTCTCCATCGGTGCGGTTTTTGGTGCGGATGATTTTGCATTTTTCGCGCTTGGACGTTAAAAGTGGGAGGGGCTCTAACCCTGCAGGGTCCCGTGATTTGGCGGTATAAGGCCCCCACTGCTATAAGCTCCATAGGGGAGTCCCATAACAACAAGAAAGGCATTGAGGCTGCAGAAGCTCTGGAGAGAGAAAAAAAAGGGAAGCCTCACTGAACCCCCTCCATCAGCAAGTGCTGGCAGGAACTAAGTAAACAACTGACGAAGCTGACTGAAACTCTCTCATGATGGAAGAGAAAAGGATGCTCAATTCAGTGACAGAGCTGGAATATTTGATTTCAAAGATGCCTCACCTCTCAGAGCTCAATTCTCAGCTGCAGTCCCCAAGACATACACATTTAAGAATTTTAATGAACACACAACAATGTAATCAAATTACATAAAAGGTACAATTATTTCATAATAAAAAAAACAAGAGAGAGGGAGAGAAATGAAAAAATAAAAAACTTACTACATATTTAATGTTTTATTATGTAGATAATTTTTTCATTTCCATGCCATTTTTGAAAAGGTTTTGCATAAGTGCATTGACAGTTTAAAAGAAAATGTTGGCAGAAGAGCAGTCCTAAAACTACACTGACCATTAGATGTGAACCTTCTTGCTCTGATGTCAAAATGGCGAAGCTTTTGAGTGGTGGAGGAGCCAAATTATTTATGATCTTAAACAACAGCTATAAATGTCCAGTTTGGAAATTGATTTCCAAGATTAACATTTGATGTTTGTTTAGGATTTTGTAATTATGTCGTTATTTTCTATCAAGAATTATAAGTGCTTGTTTATAGACCGGTTCCAGTGACTCAATTGTAGTCTTATTTGTTTGTGACGCACATGAAATATTAAATCAGACATTGTCATTGCATTCATGTCGGTTACTTGGGTTGTGAATACATTTTTATCTGGACCAAAATATTGATAGATTATATTTTCTGACAGACCTATAATGTGATCATGAACAGAATTTGATAATCTGAGAGAATTTATTAATATTTAGTTGTGGTTACAGCATGTTAAAATGCTGTAACATATTCTGACATGATGATATTCGCTTGTCCATAACTCTGTTTAAAATCTTGGCAAGATTCAAATAGTTTGCAATGTAGCTTCTTTGGTGTCATTGATCATTGTAGCTGTTGAAAGTTTGCGTGTTATCTTTCCTTTTTTCTTCTTTTTTGCTCAAAATCAGCGGTATCAGCAAATTAGCAAAGCATTTTCTGCAGGTGGGTTTATTAATTCATATTTTGTTTGTTTTTGAGGGGTCAAGCCAGCAGAAGTCAGGTTTTTCCAAAAAATAAAAGTGCAGCTCACTGGTCTGATCCTTTTCAACTTAATGTTTCAGTGAATGTGTGAGATCACAGAAGTTATTCTGTGTCTTTTTTTGTTGTTTTGTCACACCAGAGTGGATCTTTTGACCTTGTAGGATTATTTTATTGTCTTCATGTTACATTTTTCTGTCTTTGTTAAATAAAGGCTTTTGAGAGCCAATTTCTTCCGATAAAGAAATTCATCTCATAGGTTGAGACTCCCCGACTGTTTGGAATGGATACCTCAACAGTGTCCTCACTAAAAGTGCTTGAAATGGTGGTGTGTGTTGACAATCCTTCCCATATCTTTTCCTGTTGTAGACAGTGTTCCAACAAAACTCCTAAAGAGCAGAATGAGGTTTCTAGCTCTCCTGCAGCACGCAGCGCCCTCTGTTACTATATAATTTTCCTCAGACATCTGTAAGCATTTTCCCCCAAGACCACGAGAGGAAAATAGAAAGTTTGAAGTTACAGCCTGTGATTTGAGTCAGTAGAAATAGAATTTTAAGCCAAGGAAACATTTCTAATATGAGGGACGTCAAAGACACAGAGGTTCTGGAGCTACAGATGTGGATCTCTGAACATTTATGGGAGAAAAGAACAGGGATTTCAGGGACCTGCAAACAAAAAGGGCTTATCCAGATGAGTTTTTGTTTTTCTTCAGCTTGTTTTTTTTTCTGACGGAATACTAAAAAAGCCTTTAAACCTTTAGCAAATTGTGTATATTGTTAATAGGCACAACCTGTCCTTTACAAATAATAGATTTCTTAATATTTTCCATTTTCAGGGATTTTGACAATCACTCTTAGTCTTTTTACCTTTTCTTTTCCAGTTTTTAAACACTTTTTTCAAAACTTCGTTCTATTATATGTTTTTTATCATAAAACAAAAAAAAAAATCTATTGTATTCTACTTTTTATGTCATCAGACATTCAGACAAAGCTTTGTTGGATAAAAACATGGGGTTTAGGGTTGAGAACCGCAGACTTTCTTCCTAGCAAACATTATCCACGGACATCCCCGGAGCCAGACACGTTTTCTTTTGTCCTTCCTTTGATCAGAACATGAAACTTTGACGTAGTGTCTTGGAAGGAGATGCAGGTTTTCTTTCCTGTGGGCCTTCCCAAGAGGGAGAAAGCATTTGAAGCATGCTTTTGTTAAACTGATGATAACCAAATATCGTTTATAGACTTAGTTTAAACAAATTTAACAATAAAAGCAACAAAAGAGGCACTGGGTCTCATCCAAAACACTTTACACATTTGTGGAAGTTCAGTTTTTCATTAAAATTTTTGTTCTGTTTTAGGAGAAATAAAGTAAAAAAAATAAAAGGATATTAAGTCGTTTCCAAAATTTTCTCATCTTAGGTTGATGTGAACCATGACGTCCTGCCTCAAAATCACAGCTGCCCCTTTAGGAGTGGTCTGCCTGGGCGGCCCTCGCCCCACAGCTCCAGGGTACGGTTAAACAGTTTCCCAAAGGCGGATGCTTTGTATATAGCTGGCACAGCACCACACTCACAGCTGGGATGAAACACAACCAGGCCTTGACTATGAAGTCCAAAATGAAGGCTTTAAAGTTGGGTGTAAGCGCAGCCGTGTGACCACAGGAGCCAGCTGAACAGACGCCCCTTCAACCCCGTTTATTGGTTCAGACAGGATTAAAAGAAGAAGCATGAGTTACCATTATTTCCCTAAAGACCCACTCTGATGAAAATGGTGCAAGCATGAAAATGCCATTTTTCTGATGGTTAAGGAAATATACCAATAAAGTTAAGCTTAAAATTTAAATTCCGAGTTTCTCTTTGGTCACATCATTGTGAATCGGGAGAAGAAAAGAAAAAGCTTGTAGTTGTGACGTACAATCAACTGTGGCATGCAAAAAGCTCCTTGCTGAGCTCCATTCCGATGCATCCACTTGTAGACAAATAGATCCATATACTTCTTTGTTTTCCTCATTCCGAGCTGGCATTTGGCTATAAACTGTCTGGCTGGACAGCTCCAATATTGCTAGCCATTTTTGTTGCACCAGTAATGTTAGGTTGGTCGTGTGAGGGGCTGTAAACTGTGTAAACAGATGAATGATAGGAAGGGGCGGGCTTCCTTTGCATCAACAGTACTGCCCACAAACAAGAGGTGAATTTCTCATGAACTATTGCTCCTCTGGAGAAACTACAGTATGTCCTGGAAGGGACACAGTTTTTTTTTTTTTATTTTGCCCCAAACCGGCATATTAATCATTATAAGAACATGGGGAAGGGTTTAAAAATAGATCAAAAGATAATCAGAGCTGGACTATAAGAAGATTTATACAAGTTAAAGACTAAATTAGATTAATTACAACATATTGTTTATTGACTAAGAAGAAAATGATATATCCAAACACAAAAAGGCTGTAAGTAAGGAGAATTAAAACAAAAGATGGTTAAAGAGTAATGATATCGTGATTGTACAACAGCACCACTGTTCTCTTTGCTCCCGTTTCTTTCATACTGACAAAATATATATCAGCTGTTATGATTACAAAATTCAACGGAACATAAATAGAATAAATAAGAACCAAAATGTTGTGGACAAGTTGGCTGATCCAACCTTTGGCTAACTTCACGGACCAAAACTTGTTAATGCTGACAATCTGAGTAGATCTTTTTCACAGCAGACTTTAAACTGTCACAGCTGGAGGAACATCAGGGTATGTTTTGCCAGACTATATTCAGTATTTCACCTCTGTATTTCATATCCAAAAGTACTGACAGCTTTTTAATATTCACTGTTATTTTCCCCTCAAAATCAGTTGAGATTATGTATTATAAGGGATCCTTCTTCCTCTCTTATTTAAAATAAAATCTTTTAATCCAACATCAGCTATTTCTTTTTCTGCTCTCATTTACCAGCTGAACAAATTCATGAAATTCTGGAAGCCGTCTTCTCCAAAGAAATCAAAATTTCCCTCAGAAGTGCCGAGGTGGACGAGGAGGAGGACAAGGAGGACGATGGCAAGCAGGGGGATCAGCAGGTTCCAACCGGCTGCCAGGATGTTGTACCACTTTGCCTTGTCCGAGCACTCCTGGGCCATCTGCAGGTTTCCTAAAGTCTTCTGGTCTCTTGCCTGTAAAATATATGTGAGGACATTGAGATGAGTGCTTCATCAGTGCAGAAATGACGTATCTCTTTAATGAAGTCTAGAAGAAACCTGAAGACAGAATGATCTTCAAACTTTTGTAAATCTTGACTTCCTTGTGATATTAAAGAGCCTTCATTGCTAAGACTGTTTATGTATTGCACTAAACCCCTCTCTTTAATTTCTCACAAGCACTTACCATTTAAGATACTACCAATTACTCCATTTTTAACTCCCCACACAGGGAGCCGCTGTCTCTAATTCAGAGCTGCACTTTGTGTAGGCCTTAAAAAACAGCTAAGTATCGGGTGAACACGCCCTTCTGCGGTCAGCTTTTTAGGAACCTTGTTATTCAGGTAGTCCTGCTTAGCATTTAGTGTCCTCTGACATTTTTGTTTTTTTTTAGTAAGTAAAATGTTTAATTTCTATCTATTTTCAGCGTAATTTGTGTTGCTTTGGACATGTGGTATTCTACCGTGTGTCCTCTTTGATTCAAATTTCTGCAGTTTATTGTATAGCTATTTTCTTTTTAATTGATATTGTCAGAGATGCAGATATTTCATTTCATTTTTTACCAATTTATATTAGTTTGTGGTTCAATTCAATAGTTATCTGAACTTTTCCTTGACTTTTCCCATCAGTTCCTTGTTTTTGGTTCAGTTTTGCTTGAAAAAAAACAGCATTTGAACTTTTAATGCAGCATTTGGAACATCAAATGTGAGACTTTTTTACTCTATTTTATAATTGCATTTTAAAATGTTGTTATAACACTGAAATATAAAATTACTTCAATGCAAATCACATAATATGTTTTCCTATTAAACATTACTTTATAATTAATGACAAATTAATGATTTTTGTCTTGCCAGTTAAGATTCAGTTTTTCTGCTATGGAAGTAAAAAATGACCCAAGTTGGGTTATTTTTAACCCAACTCCTAGGTTAAAGATGGACTAACTTTTTGTTAAACTATTTTAACTCAGGAAAAATACTATAAATTGATTTAAAATTAAACAAATGTAACCCCTAAAATTAGAATTGCTCCTAAAAATAACCTTAAAAATCTATCACAACATGAAAACCCAAGAATGCAAAAGATTAAAAGACGAAAAGCAGCATCAGAAAGAAAATGTCATCGTGATGAAATGCTGGGAAAATTGAGTTTCTCTGTGAACATTTTCTATTATTTGTCCTCATTTTATTTTGAAAGTAAAAATAATGCCAGAGTACACGAGGCTCACCTTGATGGAGTAGAGTAGTGCCATAAAACCCAGGCAGCAGAAGTTAACGTAGAAAGTGTTGCAGAGCGACCAGAGCAGGTAGTCCCGGGGAGGACACTTCCCAGCGTTGCCCATGTTGACCACAGTGGATCCAGCCGGCTTGCGGGCCGACTTACAGTTGGTGAGCGGGGTGCAGTCGGAAGGGAAATTGTAGGAATGATTATCCATGATTAGCAATAAACTCTCTGGTCAGGAATCAACCGATTGACTCTTGTCGATGTCAGGTCTGTCGGAGGTGCTCATCTCTGTGTGGGAGGCTTTTAAAGGCCCCAGCAGAGGGAGGTGTCTGGGAGAGGATGGAAGGGCAGGGTTCAAAGCAGGTCTGTCATTATGTGGTTGGAGACTGAAATAGAGAAGGAGGGCAGTAACTCACTCAGTAAACTCAAGTTTCTTACAGATCTCCAAGGTGGTGTGGATAGCATAACTTACTGGTGGTTGGAAGGGACGGTTTTTGGCCGTTCACATCCTCCACCCAGCACTTTGGAAGTCCTACAAAAGAAAAAAACACACAAAAAAAGTAATCGAACTATAATGAACAAAAATAGCTTCTTAACGATGCTTCTGCTTTTAGATTAATATTGATCAGCTCTTTAAAAAAACAGGAAGTACATCTAAAAAGGCCCAAACAGAAACTGTAAAGTCTTCAATTCTCTTCACTCCTTTTCTTTAACTGGAAATATACTTTTATACCCTTTATAAAAAAGTGCATCACAATAATATTTTCTGAAATCCCGCTAATTATATGTACAAAAAAAGTCAGTGATGGTGATAACAAGAATGTAAGAAATCAGGGACTTTGTATAATTAATCTTAAATTGTTGTTTTTAAAACGTTAGTAACTACAATTCAGAACTGATTTGTATGAAAATGCAATTCAATTAGGGAACAAATTACGTTATCATTTAAAAAAACAACAACGAGACATTCAAGCGTCAGGTGGTTTTAATCCAAACTCTATGAAACACATGCAAGAAAGAAACCTGATACCTATTACAAAAATGAATAAATTCAGAGGATGGTTTTAATCATCGAAGCTCATTTTTACACTACAAAAACTGAATCTTGAGGGAAAAAAAATCACAAGTTTGGAAGACATCATTATAAATTTTTATTAAAAAAAATGCCTTATTTCTTCTCAAAACTTAGGTGAAGTTTACAACATCCAGTATGTTTTTGTGCAGCAACAGACTGCAGTATTGATGATTTTCTCAAAAGGCCTATGTGTATTGTACTGTTAATTTCTCATCAGCAGTGACCCCAAAGCAGTATTTTGATCCATTCTTGCATCTCTGAGTATTCTTCTAAAACCCTGT
This sequence comes from Oryzias sinensis, assembly GCA_037389245.1. Classification (NCBI taxonomy): domain Eukaryota; kingdom Metazoa; phylum Chordata; class Actinopteri; order Beloniformes; family Adrianichthyidae; genus Oryzias; species Oryzias sinensis. The sequence goes on along the minus strand of CM074499.1, from coordinate 19,882,188 downwards.
GCTCTGAGCACCAGCTCCTCCAAATCTAAGAAAATGAGCGGGTCCTCACATTTTGATGTCACTAAGTGCCGAAACAGCCTCTTCTAGGACGAGTCTGCACTGCCAGCTCCGCCCCCAGGCTAACACACACACCCACTTTCTGCACTGAGTTAGCTGTGTTTGGAAAAAATGCTTTTATTTAAATGAACAATATGCACATCCATATTTGCAAAAGTTCCAATGTTTTTTGTTTTCGTGGGAGAAACGCAGAAGCGCTACAGAGGTTGACAGTACGATGTTGTCATGAAATGGGCGTAGCAAAAGGTGGTGCCCCAGAGATGACATCATCTTACGTCCGGTAATAATGAGATGCCAAAATAACTAATACTTCATAAAGAAATTGTTCTTTGGTGTGCCAAAAGTCATATGTTATCATATACATGGACATAGTTCACTTAAGAAAAGCAAGATATAGGCCCTTTAAAGTTTCTTTGTCTGCAGTAGTTTTAATCACAGTGAAATTTATTTTTATCAAGACGTTTTTAATATAGTTTTGGTTGCATAATGGCTAAAGAGAAACACACCTTTTTGGCAGGGCTAAAACCAGTCCAACAAAATAAACAGATTAATTCTTGATGTCAAACATATGCAAAATGTGCTTTAATTTTTTTTTTTATTATTATTTCTGTACATGCTGCAAGGTGGCGCAGTGGTTAGCACTCTTTCCTCAACTCACAACAAGAAGGCCCCCGGTTCAAGTCCTGAAACAGAACGTCAGCGGGGGACCTTTCTGTGTGGAGTTTGCATGTTCTCCCCGTGCATGTGTGGGTTTTCTCTGGGGAATCCGGCTTCCTCCCACCGTCCAAAAACATGCCTCATGGGTTAATTGGTTACTTTAAACTGTCCCTAGGTGAGCATGGGTGTGTGATTGTGGTCCTGCAATAGACTGGCGACCTGTCCAGGGTGTCCCCAACCTTTACCCTAAACTCCGGCAGCCCCGTGACCCCGAAAGGGACAAAATGTGTTTTAGAAGATGAATGAATTTCTGTCCATAATTAGGGTAAATCATTTAATAACTCTTGTTTCTTTTGCAAGAATTAAAGGCACAATTTTATGATGTGGTGCTTTTTCAGGTCATTGACCTGTTCTCCTGGTGTCGTTCTGGGCTGTTTCCTTACTGTTCGTGATGAACTCCTTTACTCCACCAGGTTAGATCTTTCATAAAACTACAGCTGGCGGTAGATCGTCAGTGATCTAGTATTTCTTTCATTTTCAAACAGTTGATCTCTTCTCATCAAGGTCTTGCTTATTGGTTCATCCCAGTCTTGTTCAGGTTGTCTCGCACCCCCAGCCATCCTCCAAATCCATCTGGTACATCGCCTGTCCGTCCTGGGGGAGGATACCTCCTTCAAGTGGACACCCCTGATTTTCCGGAATCCGTTTTTGTTTTTTACAGAATTTTACCTTACCCCAAAGGAGGCTCTAAGGGCAGGGATGCCCAGTTTAGTGTCATCTGTTAAGTTAGTTCAGTTTAGTATTTTCCTTTTGAATTCTATGACTTCATTCTATGACAATTACAGGTACAAAGCCCATTGAGATGACTGTTGTTGTGTGTTTTGGGCTTTTGAAATAAATTTGAATTGAATTGAACTGAATCTTGACCCTGGTGTCCTTTGACAGCTCTTTGTTTTTGTTCATGGTGGAGAGGTTGACTAATATAGGGTGTGGACATTAGTCTTCTTTTACAGATAACCAGTTCAAAAAGGTGCCATTAAAACAGATAACCAGATTAGAAGAACTTCTTAAAGAAAGAGTAACAGGTTTGTTATAAACAGGATTCTTATTTACTTTTTTTTATACTACATTATATACATAAATAAATACTTCATAAATGGGATTGTATGGATACATATTTTACCTTTTTTTTTTTTTTTTTTTTAGAGTTGAAGTGTATCTATAATGAACATCGTCATCTTCATAAATGGGACAACTTGCAAAATCAGTAACTAACAGACACTTTTTTGCCCCACTGTACACAAAATATTAAACTGTCCATTCTCTGATACACATAAAAAAGGTTATAATTTAGATTTGACTGTTCTGCAGTTCCAACACTCTTCTCCACAGGATCCCACACAGAGGACTGCAGTGCTAAAAATAAACCAATCAAACTCTACAGGACTTCCATAAACCCACATTTCCATAAACTCCAAAACTAGAGATTAAAAAGTTTAGGATCATAGGATCACAGCAGCAATAAGGCTGAAAGAGACTAATCTGGACCTCATGAAAGTGCTGCTAGTATTTTATAAAATAAATAAACTTTTTCTAAAGCTTTTCAAAAACATAAAAATCTATCATAAAGACTTCCACTTATCACAAAAAGCTAAGTAAATTAAACATAATAAACTGATAAATAGTGAAATTGTAAATTCAATGCATTTAGCTGACATCTTATTTTTAACTATGTTAAAAATTCAGACATAAGCTCGTCGTTTATGTTATATTGACATTTAACTTACTCCAAAATGTATACTATTAATAAATCCTATTCGTTGAAGCTCATTCATTTGCTTTCAATTAATCATTTGTGAGCTTAGTGCTTTATAGTAGTTCACCACATGGTGGCGATACTCGCATTAAAATGAGACCATGGTAAAACCAATTCATCATTCAGAATGACTGCATTCCATTTTAAATATTTATTTATGTACCTATGAATGTGGCTGATGTCAATGTGAAGACAACAAGCTTTCAATATTGTTATTTAAATGTCAATTATGAAACAGCGAAAGGGAGAAAGCCCTCATTAACTTAGAATCTTTTTCATCTATTATTAAGGACGGCTTTTAATTATGTGAACAGCGACTTTTTGATTTACATCTGTGCACCGCAAAAACAGCCAGGAAAAACAGATTTACTGGGAAAATGTCAAACCTGTTGATTAAAATGAGCCAGAACGTTGATAAATAATTTTCTTTAACATTTAATCCCAGAGAGTCCAGGTGTAAATCCCAAAGGCTTTGCTGTGAGGACGTTTGATAACCTACAAACATGGGGAAATATTATATTGATGTTTAAGTCTTTAAACCATGAATAATAACTCTAAAATATAAATCATTTTTTTTAACATTTCTGTCTATATCTACTCTTCGAATGCATATCCATAGCCTTTTACCTGTTTACTACGTATGAAATAGTCAGGGAAGCAGAGTTTGTGTTCCTGAGTTTAAAAAATGTGCATTATTGATGAAAGCTTCAATCACATAGGATGGTCTCTTGACATTCTGCCACATCTCTGAGCTTCACATCAATCCAGCTCCAAAAATAAACCCTTGTTCCTTCACAGCAGGCATCTCCCAGCTCATCATCTATAATCACAGCTCATGTTCTCACCCTCAAAGGTGCTCGTCTCAGAGCTCCTCAAACCAGGTTTTCTGCTTCATTCAAGACAAAAGGCTTTCTAACCCCTCTTAGAATTGGAACATATCTATTTAAAGCATGTATTACCATCCAATAGCAACAGAACAAGCTTCATTCATGTCTGTAACTCTGTTTATCTATTCGGCTTCATTAAACTTTGTTTGCAAGAATGAGAGGATGAGATGACATCAGAGGAGATATTTAGGAGCCAGTGTGGACAGTCTCACAGGGACAGTAAAGATCCTGCGTGACAGAGATGGACAAAACGCAATACAGTCGAGGATCCTCAAAGGAGTAAATGTCCCAGTTTGTAATTCCACAAACTTCTTTCACAGCGACGTGAAATACCCATGATGTCCCACTAAACAAGCATTTGTTTACGAATGACTCATCGGGTTGATCACAATGAGACATCTCACTGATCCACTTATCTAATCCAAGTTAATTAAACTATCTTCTTTATTATTTGCATTCTTATTAACTTATTTGTAAGTGTCAACAGTTTATTTCTTGACTGCCTAAAAGTGTCACAGTCCAGATAGTTTAATGTCACTACAAACAGTGAGAGTAAAAAGTATTTTAGTTGGTTTTCCCACTAAAAAAGCATGATTGTTCTATACTTTTAATGGTAAATATATTCTAACATGGAGAGAGAGTGAGTATCAAAATGAAATCCAGAAAATAGTTTATTTATTTGTATTTTACCGAGGGAATAAGTATTTGATCCCCCTAAATCTTTGCCGTAATTAACCACAAGGTTAGCACACATGTCAGGGGGAATTTTGGCCCACTCTTCTTTGCAGATCCTCTCTAAATCAGTAAGGTTGGTGGGCTGTCGCTTGGCAACTCGGACCTTCAGCTCTCTCCATAGATTTTCAATTGGATTGAGGTCCGGAGACTGGCTGGACCACTCCATGACCTTAATATGGTTCCTCTTGAGCCACTCCTTTATTGCCATTGCTGTGTGCTTTGGGTCATTGTCATGTTGGAAGACCCAGCCACAGCCCTATTTCCATCTTCCCACGGATGCAGTGTGGTAGCCCTGTGCCCTTGGCAGAGAAATAACCCCAAAACATAAATGTTATGTTTCCACCTCCATGTTTGATGGTGGGCACAGTGTTCCTGGTATCATAGGCAGTATTTTTCTTCCTCCACACATAATGAGTAGAGTTTAGATAGTTCGATTTTGGTCTTGTCTGACCACAGAATCTTCTCCCAATCACTTTGTTCATCTTTGAGGTGATCATTGGACTTTACTTTAGACAAGCCTCCACATGTGCCTTCTCAAGCAGGGGTACCTTTCGGTCACTGCAGGATTTTAATCCATTGCAGCACAAAGTGTTGTCACTTGTTTTCATGGTGACAGTGGTCCCAGCTGCTTTGAGGTCATTCACTAGCTCCCGCTGTGTGGTTGAAGGTCGATTTGTCACTGTTGTCATGATCATTGCCACCCCACGCAGTGAAATCTTCTGTGGAGCACCAGACCGAGATCTATTGATGGTCATGTTATACTTCCTCAATTTTTCTCACACTTGCACCAATGGTTGTTACCTTAATACCCAGCATCTTTCTAATGTTTTTGTAGCCCATTCCAGATTTGTGCAGGTCAACAATTCTGTCTCTGAGGTCCGCAGAGAGGTCTTTGCTCTTATCGCTGTTGGAGGGTTTGGAATCTGTCTGATTCTGTGAACAGGTGTCTTTCATACAGGTGATGAGTTACAACAGGTGTCTTCAATTCAGGTAACAAATTGATTGGGAGTGTCTAACTGGTCTGTGAAAGCTTGGACTCCTAATGCTTACTAGGGGATCAAATACGTATTTCCCTCAGTGAAATACAAATAAATTAATTTAAATTCTATGACGTTATTTTATGGATTTTCGTTTTGATATTCTGTCGCTCCATGTTAGAATACATCTACCACTAAAAGTATAGAATGATCATGTCTTTATTAGTGAGCAAACCAACTAAATCAGCAAGGGATCAAATCCTTTTTACTCTCACTGTAGATATATTTATTCCATGGTCCGGGTAAATACTAGATACTGATTGGCTGTTGGATGTGGATTAAAAAGTGCAATCTAATACACACCTAACAAAGAAGTTCCAGTCACATAGTTTTAATGTTCTGTATCACTGCGCTGGCTTCTTTAAAACCAACTTTAGCTTCATCAACTGGACAAAAACAAGTGGTGAGAGGTGAACTTTCTCTCTGAACTGATGCTTTATTTAACACATCGTGATGATCAGCATTTATATCGCATTCCTTTGCCGCTGCAGTTGAGGTCAGCCGCAATACGTAACAGTCTGCTTTTTGTGAAAAAAAAATCTTAACTGAAAAAAATAACAAAAATGGAGTACTAAAAACTGATTGAATAATTATTTCTTTTGTAAGTGACTATGGTATGTAAGGGTTAATGGCCATTATCAGAAATTAACGCACTTTGCAGAAGCAACCATCCTCCGCTTCTCGTCGGATGGTTCAGGCTTCCATGGTATGGGTTAATTTCTGATAATGCACACTTCCTCAGCCATTGTCCCAGTATGTATTTGCTGCATGTTCTGGCATCAGTATAGCTATAATTTCTATTTAAACCAAAATAAAATACACTCTTTCCCTTTTAAATTGCCAGATATAAGAATTGAACTAAACATTAAACAATAATTTAAACAATAATTTAAATAACAATAAAAAAATCCTCACAACAATTCATAAAGATCTTATATTTTAAATGTTTTGATGCAGCCACAAACTATTTAACTGGATTCTTTCTGAAATACCAATTGGTGAACCCATTTGATACATGGTTTTCTTCAAAACAATCTTCTGCAAAGCGTGAGCATTGATTAAGGTTTAAGGTTTAAGAATTTCTTTATAACAGCCTGGTGCTCTGATGCCGTAAATTGTGGATGATGATCACAATACATCACATTAAAGAAGTTTTTGATCGTCCCATCTTGTTTTAATCTGTTTAGTCATAGTGGTTTGATGCAAAATCCTTAGTTTGCTTTTGATGGAGAAGGACAAATTGGCCTGTATGTTTTTTTTTATTTTATTGATAATTACACAAGCAGCATTTGACATTAAAGAAGCCACCCTCTTTTTGTTTTTATCTTATTTCCTTGATTTGCTCTAATGAAGCTTGCAGATTAAAGAATATCCGCAAGATAAGAAAGGCCTTTAGCAAAGCACAGATCATTTATATTGAATAAACAAGAAAAATGACAGATGTTGAGAATCATGTGGTTTTGCACACCACAAAATCCTGTATGGGCTTTGAAAGATTTGACTAAAACATTTTTAAAAGGATATCAGTGGAAAACATGAATTCATGTTTTCTGTACATCTGAATCCAGGAGATTGAACTTTTTTTTTCTTAAATTGAACATTTTTTGCCACACGATTTCCGCTAGAGATATAGTGTTTTTTTACACCAACAGGAGCTGGCGGATCCAATAACTCCCTGAAACAACTCGTCCTTTTGACAGAAGGTGCTGATCAACGCCTCAACCAACTAACCCCTTGCATGCTGTGAAGATGGTGGTGTTATCATGGTATGTAAGCTTCATATGACAGAAACGAGAAACGGAATCGTGCATGTTGAAAAAAGGTGAAACTTTTTCATTAATTTTCAGGTTTTGTACCTTTAGTTGACAGACAAAGATCAACTTGATGCTGTTTATCTTTGCTGCATTGATACACCACTACAGCATAACACATATACAGTACATGTATTATTTTGTCAGCTGTTGCAGTTCCAGTAGGAGGGAAGTTCCTCTTTCCTCCTACTCCAATGATGGCTTCACACCCCCATCGCCCACTAACATCCATCTACCAAGTCAACATTTCACCCTTTTAGCCTTCAGAATCCTACCTCCCCCTCCAGTTCCACTTATTCCCTTGACAGTGGATCAGGTTGGGAACCAAACCAATTTAGGGGGTTTCTACTCAGGCAAGATAGCAGGCCCCGATGGCATCAGCCCTGGCATGCTCAAAGCATGCCCCCCCCAGATGTGTGGAATCCTACATCGGCTCTTCAGCATGAGTCTCAGCCATCAGAGGGTCCGAGTGGTGTGAAAAGCATACTGCCTGGTTCCAGTCCCAAGGATCCCAAAGGTCAGTACCATTAACATCTCACATCATGAAGACCCTAGAGCGCCGTGCTAGGAGCTTCACTTGCAATGAAAAATGTATGTGATTTGTGAATCCACCTTTAAAACAGTTGCGTTCATGGGTTGCTAGGCAAGTTTTTAAGTCAGTTTTCGGGCTCTACATACAAAACGCCCATCCATTGAATAGGGGCTGAAAGTTAAGTCAATTAAACTTTGACTAATCAGGCACTCGTGTTTAGTAGTGACATATGGGATGGCATCCAGTTTGAAAATTGATCATGAAGGAGAAATTAATAATTGCGTTTGAGCCCGGCCGGAATTAAATGACACCAAGTCTTTCATTTATAGGAATACAGCTGTGAAAAAAATAAGCCTGGAGCAAGATTCATGAGATTTGCACCACTTTGCCATTTCGCACCAAACCTCTTTCGACCGTAGACACATGCGCTCGGGCAGCAACAGTCCAGTGTGAACACTGTATGCTAAAAGCCCATTCAAGAACCTGTGTTCACGTGTTCATGAATGCGGGACACATGCCCAGTGTGAACGTAGCATTTCACTTTTCTGTCACTGATGTCTGTCATGAGCTGAATTGGAATGGAGTCATCTCTCCGCTGTGGGTCTTCTCTGGTGGTGTTAGTCTCTATTGATGTTAGAGGGGAACCAATGGATACATGTTGGCAATTGAAACTTTGCTGTACTTTTCCCTTTAAAATGCCTAATTCTCAGAATTTGCTTTTGAGTTGTTTCTCAGATTTCTCTAAATCTAATCATACTTTTTCAACATTTTCCTTCCAATTATTTTTCTAAGATTTCTTATCTTTGGAGTTATGTTTCTTTCTATTCTAGAATTGTTTTCTTTATTTTTCTTGTTTAACCCATGAATCATAAAGCAGAGATGACCGAGCGATCATCACCACCTCCCACAGCCCTGTTTTTAGTCTATATGTTTTAATCCAAACAGTGGGAGCAGATTTTAGGGGCGCCATGGGCTTTGAAGGGCTAAAAAGTTTGGAAATCTTTTTGTTTTGACAGATAAAAGAGCAAAAGTACCCTAAGCTGTTCTGATTTAAACTCTGAAGATCTCATTGATATGTTGACTCCATTCCACCAAGTTCAATTACATAGTTCAATCAAATAAATAAAAAGGGAGCCAGAATAATTTTATTTGTAGTTTTTTTGCAATGCAATGTGCTTTGGTGTCAAAAGCTCCAGCGTGTGCTTTTAGTGAGCCCAATTCTGCCCCACAAAATTTACATTATGTTCATGTTTGTGGGTTTCTGGCTTCTAAAATTCAGTAAGAGTAACGTTTATGATTCAAGGAAATAAAATCCAAAGATTGTTTTGTTTAGTGCTTTGGGTTTTTGTGGCATGTAAGACCAGACTGCAGTCTTTCGTAATTACCTAGTTACCCAAGCCGGGAATTCATCGAAGCATTCATCTTTAAATGAATGTTTTTATAGCCACCTGACCTCTCTGCACAGCTTCAGACTTGGTTTTAACTTTGTGGATTCTTCCACTTGGCGGAGCATAAAGTAAAGGAAAACTGAGACCATTAGGCCTTTTTTTGGCATCTATTGAGTTCTGCACTCTTTTACCAATTGACATCATTCATTCTCTGTTAAAGTTTGCAGATTACCATGAATTCCGAACAATACTAGTGAAAAATATGAGGACAGTAAGAAAGAGTTGGTGTGAGTGGTGCGGTCGGTTCCTAATTAAAAGATTGTGATGGAAATGAGCCTGGACAAATGATATTCAAACTGCATTCCAAAGATGAGCCTCATCACTGCAGAGCGACACGTTTTTCAGTTCTCTGACAAAAATTCATTGCAGCAAAACTAATTCGTCAGCTTTAAACAGCATACAAATGTGCAACAGGCAGAATAGGGTTAAAGATTCAAACCACTAAAGAGGCTATGGTGCCAATGAGCATCAAGTGTTACTACAGCTGTTTGAACCTCTGCCATTCAGGATGAAGTATAGGGTTTAATCCATTTGTAAGCAAGTAAATCACAGTTGTTGTTTTTTTGTTGTTGTTGTTTTTTACATGTAATGATTTGAAAATGCTTGGTAAAATACTGAAATTTAAAACTATCTCTTGATCAATCACCTAATGTTTTGAAATGTTTCCTTTCTTTTTGTGTCATGAAATCTTGGTGCAGTAAATCTGGGCAGAAAAAATGACACTACAGACCGTACTGCGCTGAACCAAACTCCGTACGTTCTGTACAAAACTTGAAAAGAAATATTGCTGGCATGACAATTAGAACATTGGTAAGATTTAGAGGTTATAAATCATTGATTATTTCAGAATAGCCAAAACCTAAATCTCATTAACTGTATCATAGACAAAAATGAATTTGTTGGTAAAAGTGAGTTTCCTGTTTGAAGGAAAAGTCTTCACAGTTTTAAGCATACCACTAGCACGCTTTGGAACAAAACAAGTGTTATTTTTAAATAACACTTAAATAAAGGACAGTTGTTTAAATCTTTGAAGCAGTTTTTAGCAGATGTTGTAATGATGCTAAATAATTATTTTTCCTTCACTACTTAATGCACTATATAATGCGTTCAACATTTTGTAGTGCTGTCCAAATTTACAATTCCAAAATAGAGTGCCCTAGAATTTTCCCAGAAGTCTCTTGCAAAAGTAGACCACATCACACAAGTTTTGTGAAAATTGTGTTTTAATTAAATTGTTTATAAACCGCACGATTTCATCGATAGAACAAAGTGGATTCATAAATAGTCTTCATAAAATGTTCATATTTATTATGTTTTTACTTCAGGAAATTGGTGACATGTTTAGTTTGATGAAGCTTACAAACGTGGCCCTGGAGGCCCTCCCCTTCCTGAGGTCTCCTGTGAGAGTCACAGGTGTGTGTCATTATGATTATGTTCCTATTGAAGGTTTGAGTTTCTGCTGTATTGTGTCGATGCGTCTTTTTGGTTTTGCTCTTTCAAGTTTGCTTATCGCTCTCGGCATTAAAGCCCTTTTGGATTTTGGACCTGAGTCTATTCCTTCCTGCTCTTGGGTTTTTGTCCCTGGCCCCTCCGTGACAGACTTGGCCTTCACTCTTAGAACCTGGCCTAGTTTAGGCTTAAAAGACCAAATGGGATCCCTAACCCATATTAGACCCACTACCTCGGTAAGGCCTCAAGAGGCCAGGGTGATATTAGATGAAGCTTCATTACAGACTCAAGGTTCTTTTGCCACAATATACAAAAAACATAAAGGATTTAAAGATACAGCGGGGAAAATAAGTATTGAACACGTCAACATTTCTCTCAAAAAACATATTTCTAATCGAGCTATTGACACGAAATTTTCACCAGATGTCGGCATCAACCCAAGTAATGCACACATAGAAAGAAATCCAAACATTTATGTCCATAAATGAAGTTATGTTTAATAAAGTGAAATGGCACAGGGAATAAGTATTGAACACACGAAGAAAAGGAGGGGTAAAAAGGTTCTGGCAAGCCAAGAAAGCAGCTGGAGTTTGTCAGTATTCAGAAGGTTAATCTGCCCCCTATTAGTGCAAAGTAATATCAGCTGGTATAGTCCTGATTGATGCCTTTTAAAAAGGTTTCTCACCAGCAAGGTGTTAGACAAGAAGCATTGCATGATGGGTAAAAGCAAAGAGCTGTCCAAAGACCTATGCAACCTTATTGTTGCAAAACACACTGAAGGCATTGGTTACAGGCGCATTTCTAAACTTCTGAAAGTTCCAGTGAGTACCATTGGGGCCATCATCCGGAAGTGGAAAGAACACAGCACTACCATAAACCTGCCACGGCCAGGTGCTCCTCGCAAGATTTCAGACAGAGGAGTCAGAACAATCATCAGAAGGGTTCTCCAACAGCCCAGGACCACTCGTGGAGAGCTTCAGAAAGACATGGAATCAGCAGGTACCGTTGTTTCAAAGAAAACAATAAGTTATGCAATCAACCGCCATGGCCTCCATGCACGCACACCACGCAAGACTCCATTTTTGAAGAAGAAGCATGTTGAAGCTCGTTTGGAGTTTGCCACACAACATTTGGATAAACCCATGACATTCTGGGAGAAGATACTCTGGTCAGATGAGACCAAAATTGAACTCTTTGGATGTCATAAGACACAACATGTTTGGAGGAAAAATGGCACCGCACATCACCCCCAAAAAACCATACTAACAGTCAAGTTTAGAGGTGGGAGCATCATGGCGTGGGGCTATTTTTCAGACTTCATATCATTGAAGGAATAATGACTAGAGAAAAGTATGGAGACATTCTTAATCCGAATCTGCTGTCATCTGCCAGGCTGCTGAAGATGAAAAGAGGGTGGATCTTTCAGCAAGACAACAATCCCAAGCACACAGCCAAGGTAACACTCAACTGGTTGAAGAAAAAGAAAATAAAGCTGCTAGAATTGCCCAGTCAATCACCAGACTTGAATCCAATTGAAAATCTTTGGAAAGAACTGAAGATCCGGGTTCACAGAAGAGACCCCCGGAACCTTGAAGATTTGAAGGCAGTTTGTGTGGATGAATGGACCAAAATCACACCTGATCAATGTATTCGACTGGTTTCTCCATACAGGAGGCGTCTTGAGGCTGTAATCACCAACAAAGGTTTTTGCACTAAGTATTAAAGAAATTTCAGTAAGCTATTCAATACTTATTCCCTGTGCCATTTCACTTTATTACACATAACTTCATTTATGGACATAAATGTTTGGATTTCTTTCTATGTGTGCATTACTTGGGTTGATGCCGACATCTGGTGAAAATTTCGTGTCAATAACTCGATTAGAAATATGTTTTTTGAGAGAAATGTTGACGTGTTCAATACTTATTTTCCCCCCTGTAAAAATAAAACACTCATATAAGCATAAAAGCAATTACATAAAAAGTATAAAAAAACTGCGTCATAAAAGTATAAAAACAGTAAAATAACCTAGTGTCATGAACTTAATAAAAAGACTAAAACTGCTGACAAAAAAAACAATAATATATAATCTCAGCTAGCCTGGGAGCTCCTTGGAGTTACCCTGGCAAAAGTGGAGGAAGTATCTGTTCAGGGAAGTCCAGGTATTTGTGCTTAGACTGCTCGGGATAGGCGGTAGAAGACGGATGGATGGAATGTTGGGAAAAACATCTCAACTATCATCATTTTGTCAAATTGTTACAATTATTGGCAACTGCAGACCACAGATGATCATATCTGTAGATGGATGCTAGTTTTTGCAGGCAGATCAGCTTTACCACTGAGTGAGCCGTGAATTTTATTGCTTTTTTTAAATTAATTTTACACAAGCAGATCAGTCAGGCTACTTAGAGACAGGTCACTGGGATTTGTCAAGGTTTTGTTCAAGCAGTTTGCAGTTTTACATCATTTACTTTTCCTTTGTTTATGATTTTGTCTTTGCTCTCTGAAAGTCTCAATAGTGGAACAACATCTGAATTATATAGACTGTATGACTTAGAGATATGAACCAATTCACAAAAAGTAAATTCCCTATTGACCTGATAGAGCAAACCTGTAAATTTGGCTCCTAAAGACAAAAAATGTGTCTGAACTTTTGCAGCGTCAACAATGAGTCGACCCCCCCCCCCCCCCGCCCAACCCTCCAAAAAAAAGAAAGAAAGACGGCTTTACCTTTTGATTAACAATGAAAACATTTTTACTTATTCAGTCACAAATCATAAAGGCCTGTCATCTGCTGCAAGATGTGTGTGTTTTCTGTGAACACAAACGCAGAGCCGAGGTCAAAACTATTTGTCTCTCTGCATTTATCCCCAGACTCAGTCTTTGCCCGGTTGTGGTGCTTGGAGCTTTTTAGCATTTAAACTCCACATCCAAGAGCTTCAAAAGTTGTATGCATGCACGCCTTGGTTCCAATTCCCCAGCAGTGAGGAGCCAATTGTGAAACCTGGTGACAAAAACAGGTTTAATGAAAGACGAAGGTGTGAATTAAGGCTGTGCTGAGCTGACTGTGTCGTGCAGAGATGACTGATGATGTTTGTGTTGCTAAGATATATCTTTAGGCTTTTGGAGGTTCTTCTAAGGAATGATGATGGGAACCAGTAGCAGACATGTGGTATGAGGTACTGCCTGGAGAACTATAACATGCAGTTATTCTCTTTGAGCATCTTCCAAACGTTTCTTCTTTGGGAACATTTTGATCTTTTTCTCTGAGGTCGTCTCCTTGCACAGCCATGTTTGATCATAAGATTTATAACATTCAGGTAATCATTTCTTTATTAAATATAACCAACTCTTAATTCTTCTTCAACTAATAGTTTGGGTTTATAATTGTTGTTCACCCACAGCGAATCAACTATCACTGGGTCACAGAGGGGTTTTGGCAGAAATTTTTTCACTGGATACCCTTTCTGACACAGCCTTGTATTTTATCCGTGCTGGGGACCAGCATAGGGGAAACCACACTCGGGCTCCCTTGTGGCTACATAGTTAAGTGGTAGCGTGATGGGTATTGCCTAAGGACGCACACTGGATGAAGCTCATTGCTCCCCCTGGCAATAGAAACCATGGTTTCCCATGCGCATACACACAGCCAAGATGTTTAGAAAAATATAGAAAAAAAAATCTTTTTTTAAAATATTTTTTTAGTATTTTTTTATATAAAAGTGTTTTTGTTTTGCTTTTGTTCTAACCCTAAGAAAAGAAGAACTAAATAAACTCCTCCCTAAACAAACCAGAAGTGTAGCTTTATAAACCTATCAATGTTTCTGCTATGAACACTTTTGGGGTTGCTCTGACAACTTCAGTGTCAAACTTTGAAAATAAAGTTTATTTATTTTAATTGGATGTAAAGGAGGGCTAGGCACTCTTTTGGATGTAAAGGAGGGCTAGGCACTCTTTTGGATGTAAAGGAGGGCTAGGCACTCTTGTTCCACACCGAAAAGCCCTGGTTCAATACCCTGCATGGACCTTTCTCTGCGTGTTCTCCTCGTCCATGTTTGGCTTTCAAAAACATGCTTGTTCGTTTAGCTGGTGATTCTAAATTGTCCTTAGGTGCGAATATGAGTTTGATTGTATGCCTATGTGGGATCCTGTCACAGACTGATAACCTTGTGTGCCCCATCGTTGTTCAACAGTAGCTGGGATAGGCTCCAGCAACCCACAAAAGGGATCGTGTGGGTTTGGAAAATGGGTGGATTTAAGGAAAATTTATGATGTAAACAGCACATTTTAATTTAAACTAATAGGGCTTTGGGCTTGACACAGTGTGTATGAAATGCATGCTGTAGATTCAAAATCATCAAACACGTTTGTGTATTGTGCTGCAGTGAAAACTAAAAGGTGGACTGAAATCACACCAAACATTTACTACAGATAGTCTGGTATCCATTGCAAGTAAAACATCCATTTAAATAAGTGAGATAGAGAAGACAGAAAAAGGTGCTAGATTTTTCAAATTAGTTGCCCAAATAGTTTAAAAACCAACCACCCCAGCAGTGGATGAACTCCTGAGTACAGTATGCTTGTGTGGTTAAAAGGTAAAATGGTAATTGGCAGGTACTTGTATAGCACTTTTCTACCTTCCTCGATGGCCCAAAGCGCTTTACAGTCACAGTATCATTCACCCATTCACATACTGGCTCCGCTGCAAAACACTGGCGCCAACCTTCCACCGGAAGCAAAGTAGGGTTCAGTGTCTTGCCCAAGAACACTTCGACATGTAAGCGGGAAAGGCAGGAATCGAACCTGCAATCTTCCGATCAGAGGTCAACCGCTCTACCGCCACGATGGCAGCTGCATCGTTAAATGATTTCTAAAATAAGCGATATACACTGTAGATGCCCACTTCACAGCATGCCCCTCTTTCTTTTTTGCATGGACCACATTAAGATGTATTGGAACTGTATTGAATTCTGCAGTTTTCTTGATTTTTTTTAAATGCGTCACATATGTATATTCAGGTCTACTGCATGCATGTTGTTTGACAAGTAGCCCCCCATTCAAACCTGAAGTGGAGTACTGGTTCACATGCCAGCTGTTTATGAGCTGCAAGGATTGCAAATGGCTGTTTTAAAGGCTTCTAATTTTCGCAGAGAAACACAGCAGACCAATCATCCCCTTGAAAGCCTGTTTGCAATTACTGTTTTTTTCAATCATTGTTTAGGTTTTTTTAGTCTTTGACCTAAATGCAAATCAAAATGTTTTAAGCACATGAGTTCAAGGTAAAACTTTGCTTCTCCACGTATCTCTCTCCATTCCTGTGTTGAATCACAATTAATCATTAAAGCTTTAAAAAGTAGATCCAGACCTGACTCTGTATAAAAGACTTGTGGCCTGACATAAAACATTCAAAATCACTTATGTGATGCTTTACACGAAACAGATGCACATTAAATAAGAGCATGGCTTTTAATCAGCAGGAGTCCCATCAGTTGAACAGACGGTCCAACAATGCTGTTCAGAACACAATATCTGCATGCTAGCTTTTGAAGGGATGTGCTTGAGACCACATTTCAATCTGTCCTTAGCTATTGAATCTCCATTCCTATTAGGTTCACTGACATCCAGACTACGACCTGACTATCACCTTTGGCAACTCGTACACCCTAGCTGTGTGTCACTTGCTATCGCCAAACTACCCCTAGGGCTAGCGCCGGTAACACAAGCTTTAATGTAAAAGAAAAACGATGGTTGACTTTTATTTTTTTGTAAAAAAAACTTTCCGGTAGTTATAAGATTAAAGGTCATGTTTTACATCAGTTTTGCTTCATTTTATTAGGGACATGCAGGGCCAGCTAACCCACTAACATGGCCGTGTTTGTTTTCTACTCTTAGTGGTACTCCAGGGATAATTCCTGCTGCTTCGAGATGTGTGGAAATCAGGAAGTCGCCCTACTGTTTTCTACTTTTTATTCTATTTCCCTCTTTTTTTTTTTTAACTGTTGGTAGATAAATGAGAGCTGCTGGTCGGAACATCTGGAAAGGATTTGCCTGTTTCTCATCATGTGGTAGGCTGGGAAGCTTGGCTTCTAGTCAGGAAAGAAAAGCATCAGCTCAAGTCACATCATCTGAGAATCAAAGAAATGGGAAGAAGCTAAAGGCCATGGATCATTCAGTGGAACTATTAATGCTTAATGAGTAAACACCGGTCGTGAGAAAAGAATCTCTGACAGAGGAACACTGGCTCTTCTATTAGTCAATAAGCTGTATTTGAACACTACAAACTGGTCATCAGCAAAGTTTACCAATTCGAAGCTCTGCACTTGAACATATCAACCATCAAACATATAACAAATACCAAATATGACTAGTCATTTTGGCAGTTTTTTTGTATTTGGAAAAAAAATATATATATAAATATATCGCACTGCAGTTCACTTGGTTTATTAGTGTGTCTTCTAGAAAATGAGATAAAAAAATCATAAAAAATTAGAAAAAAACAGACACATGTGAAGAGTAACAATAATCAAGCGCTCATGCGTGCACTACGTTTTTGAACTACATATGAGATAAGCAATGCAAGAGTTTTTATTGAAGTCATGCTTGTTGGTGGTTTTAACATGTTCTCCCTACCATGACAAAGGTGGATAAAGGTGGAAAGATTTCATGTAATCCATGGACACCAGTGAGGTTCCCAAACATTGAAAAAAAACGTTGAGCGCACGGTCTAGTGGGTCTAGATGACCCAACTCCCAATGCAAAAGTGCCTAGGATAGCACAAGGGTTACACAGATCAATCTTAAATGTCAAGCTGTCTTGTAGGAGTCTAAAGAAAAGCTTTGAAGAAACATGGGACCAAAAGTTGAACAAAAGTAGAGAAGAATATTTGTGCATACGAAAAATGTGATGCAATTCTGTTGTAAACTGAAGTTGACCTTGCTCCCAGAATCTGTTGACCCTAAAAAAAATCAGAGTTTTAGTGTTAAATGATGAATCCATAAATCCATTCAGTTTCTCCTAGAAACTTTGCTGCTGGAAACACAAGACAAAAGAAATTGACATTTTTGTGGTTAAGTAATATTGACTCATAGTTGTTACTGTATTTTTACAGTATAAGTTACGTGTTTTGCATGTTTGGCCAAGGATGCAATTTATACTTCGGTGCAACAAATGTGATTTGTTCTTTATTTTTAAATAGGCTCATTGGTTTATTTTCCCACTAACAACCACTAGGGGGCACTATAGGTGTGTGTACCAGTATTTGCTTCTGATAGCAACATAGAAGAAGACGCAGATCTCAGTCTTTCACCAGCCTTGGTGGAATTGTTCAAAAGCTACACAGGTAATAAAGAATTCAACAGATTGAAAGAATAAATAATTTAGTTGACTTTATTTATAGTAGTTGACTTGTTAGCAGTGGCGCAGTGGATAGCACTCTCACCTCACAATTCAATTCAATTCAATTTTATTTGTATAGCCCAAAATCACAACAACAGTCGTCTCGATGGGCTTCGAAGTGAAACATGAACTCAAAAGGATCACGAATACAAAGAGTTCAATAGGAAAATACTAAAATGAACTAACAAACTGACTAAGCTATACTGGCATCCCTGCCCTTAGACCCCCCCTTCGTGGTAAGGACAAACTCCTAAAAAAACGGATTCTGGAAAAAACGAAGAAACCTCAGGGGTGTCCAGATGAACGAGGGATCCTCCCCCAGGACGGACAGGCGATTTACCAGAACTCTTAGAGAAGAATTAACTTCTCTAACGCTACAACTACATATATAAAGTCCAGCAGACGAGCTTCATCCAGCCGTGGTTGGGGGGACAGACAGCGAGTCGAGCCGGAGACAGGAACCACATCCAGGAGCAGGAGCAGAGACGAGGTACTCGGTCAGGTACAGAGCAGAGATGAGCCAGAGATGAGCCAGAGGCAGGATCCACAGCCAGGTGTAGGAGCGGGAGCAAAGGCGAGGTAGACGGTCAGGAACTGGAGCACGGATGAGCCAACTGGAGTCTGGAAGCACTCCAACTCCCCAGGAGGGGAGAGGAAAAGAGGGACAATACATGAATCGCACTGTACCAAACAGAAGCATGGAGAACTAAATGATGAATAATGATCATGAATAGAGGAGAGGAAGGGTAGAAGTAGATGTGAAAAGAGGACAGAACCCCAGAGCACCATAGTTACCCCAGCTTCAACTTCTAGCAGCCTTTAAAACAAATAGTTATTGTTATTAAGTTTAATTTAAACACATTAACATTAAGTTAAATAATCTCTGAATACTAACTAGTCTGACAAGAAGCCTGTCCAAAGAGGAATGTTTTCAGTCTAACTTTGAATGTAGAAACTGAGTTGGCCTCTCTTCCATGAGCTGGGAGCTTATTCTATAAGACAGGGGCTTGGTGGCTAAACGCTCTACCTCCAACCGTACTTTTACTAATTCTAGGAACCACAAGCAGTCCTGCATTTTGCGAGCGAAGTGTTCTTATTGGAAGGTAAGGGACTATGAGGTCCTTAATATAGGACGGGGTCATTCACAGCAAGAAGGCCCCCGGTTCAAGAAACAGAACATCAATGGGGGACCTTTCTGGAGTTTGCATGTTCTCCCTGTGCATGTGTGGGTTCTCTCCGGGGTCTCCGGCTTCCTCCCACTGTCCAAAAACATGCTTCATAGGTTAATTGGTTAATCTAAATTGTCCCTAGGTGTGAATGAGAGTGTGTGATTGTGGATTGTGGGTAGACCCTGCGACAGACTGGCGACCTGTCCAGGATGTCACCTGCCTTTGCCCACAAGTGATCAGGATAGGCTCTGGCAGCCCCGTGACCCCAAAAGGGAATAAACGGAAAAGATGAATGAATGACTTGTTAGCATGTTCTTTATGCTATAGTTATCTGAACAATTGTTCATATGTTGCCCTAACATAGATGCCTCCTGTGTTTCATTAAGCAAAATACAGTTGTGATAGTAAAACCTACATATGTTCAGTCTATTATTGTTATCCATTTCATTACTCAAGAACAAATGTCTGTTCTTGTTTCTGTATTTTATTATACAAATTTCTCCCAAAAGTGCAACTTATATTTGATTTCTTTTCTCTTTATTATGCTTTTTTTTTCTTCTGGAACATACTCAGAGCGACTTATAGTCAAAACAATACAGTATGAAACATTTAAATTGACAAATACAAAATGTTTCCGTAGCTTTTCCATACATCTAATGAAATACTTAATCTGTATTGCACAATTAAAAAGAGGTAGACTTAGGTTAAGGTATGGTAATAAACTGTATGTTATGTAAAATGCAACCTGCTTCACTACACCTTTTTGTCTGCTGTTTTAAAGATTTCTAAATAATAAAGAATGAAGTAAGGAAATAAGATTTGTTTTTAAAACAAAGCAATTTATAAATAGTACATAAAAATAAATTTCAAACTTATATTAGCCTATTTAATTTTATATAATAAAAACATAAATAATACTGATAATTTATTAATTCTTTGAACATTATTTTACATACATAAATGCAGAGTCAAAAAGATTTCTCATAATTTGTTTTATTTATTACTGAATTTTATTAATTTTAAAATACCCTTAAAAATATTCGTACTCCCAAAGTGTACATGACACAGAGGAACTTAGTACTTCCCTTTGTAATGAGTAATATTGTCTTATTATTCTGTGTTTTCATTTACTTACTGTCATGTCTCGTCAAGTTTCCTGTTGTCTCGTGTGGGGTTTCCTGTTTTGTTTTGAAAGTCTAACCTACCTCTCGTTCCAGACCTTCCCCTTCCTGCTGTGTCTGCTCCCCACACCTGTGTCTGCCTCATCATCCCTGATCATTCCCACCTGTGCCTCCCCTCCTCATGTATTTATAGCCTGTGTTTCCCTTTGTCCTGTGCCTGTTTGTCATGTGCTTTCACCTGCCAAAGCTAGCTTCTCTCTTGATTCAAGAAATTAAATCCTTAAGCTCTGCATCTGAGTCCAGTCCTGTGTTCTGCCTTGTCACTTACTTGTGTAAAAATGTTATGTTTGTCTGTTTTGTGCTTGTTTGTTGATATGTTATGTAAATGTGTTAAGTCAATAAAGTAAAAAGGAAAAACTTTAAATGAGGAGAGTTCAGCTCCATAAACAAGTTAACCATTTTAACTTAATGAAACAAATATTGCAAGAAAAACATCATTTTTAGGCTTTAAATTACCAGAGCTAAGTATTCTCTTTAACATGTCTTAGGTCAAATAAGCTTTTCACTGTGCTTGAGTTGTAATTTTCTGCATCTGACATTTACACATTAATGATAATTATAAGAAAGAAAAAAAACAGAAAAAAAACACACAATTTCCCTTTTCTCACAAAAAAAGAGAAACTGCCTAATATGTAGGAAAGTCTGGGCAAGATGCACTTTTTCACACCACAATATAATTTCCCCATTTCCCAAACCTACACAGCAGCGTCTGGAGTGGACACTCTGCCACGAGTACATCATCACATTTTAATCCAACCGTGCTTGGAAAGCAGAACTTTTTTGTTTTAATTAGACAGCACAGCTGTACGCGAGAAAGAGGACTCACCTCAGTCACTTAGAGGCCTTTTCCATTGGTCTCAGTTACTCAACTCAACAGTACACCATTTTCTAACTTCATGTATTCACTGTGAGAACAAAAAAGTGGTGCAGAACCTGTGCATTCTCAAAATCAACTAATTAAATCTAATACCATTTCATTATGAGATGGAGCATTCCATGTTTATCTAATCTTTATTGAGAGGCTGGTTCTTAGACATTTTTTCACCCACTTTACTTCAGATCTAACTCAGCGTGCTATGTCATGACTTTAGAGACATCAGTATCAGTTCAAATCCAGGCTATAATCTCCATGATGTGCAGTAGAAAAGCCCCTGGACAAAGTAAACAGAAGGGGATTATACTTCACATTTTATGAAGTCCTGGTTCTGGAAAAAGCTGGTAAGGTGGGAGAAAAAAGTTTAATGTCAGTAAAGGGTCAAGATTTGAAGAGTGAAAAAGTAAAAGATCAATTATTTGTATTTTTTTTCAGTTTTAACAAACTATTTTCAATTTTATTTTTCTTTAAAAATGATTATTCTACCATGTATTAAGTAACAGGAGACGCTGGCAATCAGCTACATCCATAGAAAAACATTCTCAGGCCTGAACACTTAATAGTATGTTTGACTTGGAGGCCTTTTACTAAATTACACAGTAATAATATTGATTATTGTTAAAGGGCAATAAGCTTGGGGAGGGGCTGAGCACTGATTTCCTTTTTAAAATGTGCATTAATAAATTGGATTTTGCACACAACTGGAAAATGTTGCAGCTGTTGACACTACTCTTGCAGTCCCATCAGCCCCATCTGGTTTCTAATGTATGAATACATTTTAGAGAAGTTTCCTGAGGTATCAACATACTCAGGACAGACACTGGGGACTTAATTTAAAATTTCAACATTATTAAAGCTTGGTTGAGGCTGCACTTAATGATGAGTGGCAGAGTAAGAGGTTCACAGCCACCAGCACAGAGTGTTTCTGTTATGAGAAAAAGCATACAAAATCATTAGTATGATTTATGGAAGACTAAAAAAGGAAACATGATACAAGAGTGGGATGTCATTCCTTTGAGTACACAGATTTGCATTAAATGGTCCAAAAAAACGTGAACTAAATTTACACGTCCTGGTTGGCAAATTGTTGTTTAGGTAGACAAATGTCTGGCGAGACCTGACTTGAGGTTCCTGCAAGACAAAGCAAAGGGGGATTAGATTGTGGGGTGCGGTTAACTGCGACACCGCGACTCCTGCAGCTTTATCACCGTGGTGATCAAAAGTCCCACACCGTCACAGCTCTGTCAGCAACGCACAAGGACTGTTGACAAAAGCCAAGCATGCCACACTTAACATTTTTACTTTGTTCAAACACGGTTAATATCCCGGACGAGCCCCAATTGATGTTATGCCTCTTTTCTGTCTAGTGTCAAACTCAAAGCCCGTGGGCCAAATGGGGCCCGCCATGTCATTTTATGTGGCCCGTGAGAGCATAAAAGTTTTTCATTTCTTAAAATAAAAAATAAAAATTGGTGTGTATTTATTCATATCTAGGGGGAATTGCACTTGAAATATGGGATTGGGCAACTAGAAATTAGGACTTAAGCACTGTCCATATAACCTAACCTGAAATGTAAAAGGATTTATGCTAGAGTAACAAGCAAACATCTGTTTTCTATGCAACTGTAATTGTCACTTTAAAAAGTTATAATAAATAAATAATGAGTAATTTAACATTAAGGAGTTACATTTATTTTTTATTACATTTAGTTACATGTATAAGTTATATCTGGCCCTTTGAGGACAACCACTATGCTGATGTGGCCCTCGGTGAAAATGAGTTCGACACCCCTGGTCTAGAGGATTTGATGGAGCATAACAAAAAAGTATTTTTGCCCCGACTTTAAATTAACAACAAAAACAAAAAGAATGACTGTTTTGGGAAAAT
The DNA here is from genome assembly GCA_037389245.1 of Oryzias sinensis. NCBI lineage: Eukaryota > Metazoa > Chordata > Actinopteri > Beloniformes > Adrianichthyidae > Oryzias > Oryzias sinensis. The sequence goes on along the minus strand of CM074499.1, from coordinate 19,859,252 downwards.
ATTTTTCTTGGTTCTAACTCGTGCCAAATAAGACGGTCAAAAAGGCATCATCGTTGATTAAATCTAGGCTCTGCTGCCTAAGCCTGGGCTTTAACTTTTTTTACACCGTAGATTTAGATATAGTGTTTACATTCTTCTGACTGCCGTAACTCTTCAATTGTTTACGCAATTCTGAAGCAAAGAAGAGCAGCCTTGCCCTGAAATGCAACACTGTACAGCAGGGATGTGTTTACGCTGTCTATGTACATCTACCGATTCTGTCGCAAAGCTTTACAATTGTAATTTGTTGCATATTAGTTTGAAAGCAACATGAAAAGTTGATCAGAATCAGCTGATTTTTATTGGTTACGTAAATGGTTGAAAGGTCACAGTATCTCAGCGACATTTCCAGTGATAAAGGGCTAAAGTCCTACTCTGACCATCGTTTGATCTACTTATGAAAGCATTCCCAGTGGTCTTTCATTTATGATTAGGCCGTTTTAGCCAAAAAAAACAAAACATGTCTGCATGATTTCCAGATATCAAACCCCTATTCACGACTGATTACCTTGTTCAGGTGTGTCCAGCCAATGAGAACACACCAGAGAGAGGTTTGTTGGAACAGATGCAGGAATACGGCCCTCGAGGCCTGTAGTTGTTCATCCCTGACTAGACGCATGCTCAAGAATACACCTTCATTGCGCATTATTGAACATGTGTCACATGCCAGGTGTGAACTTAGCACAACAGAATATATTTACTAATCACTCTAGCATGGTCTATGCTTCCAGATGCTGCCTTTACTCAGATCACTGTTCATAATTGGTTTATACTACCTGCAATTTGAGTTCTTTAGAAGTTTGACAATTGTGAGTGTAGCTCACACACTCACATTCTCCTGCTCAACCCACATTAAATTATTCTCTGCAAATCTGGCACCATTGAAAGTCAAATAAATAATCTACTAAAGACATTTTTCCCCACTGCTGCTGTTCAGTTGTGTGATTTTCCAAAAGCTACTCAGGTTTTGGTTTGGAAAAACCTTGGCACAAATGCTGTACCAAAAACGGTATGTCTCATAGATACAAATGCAAGGAAGGACTCCCTTTACAAATCTTAGAAACAATTCTGACTTTACGTTTAAGCCCTCATCAATTCAGCTGTAAGACAGAACAAAGGTTTGGTCTGAAATCGATTTTTTGCTTCTGTTCCACAAGGAAAAATGAACTAAAAGCTGATAGATACAAAGGTTAGATTTGAGTGACCAGACATGTGCAATCCATGTGTTCAATCATCTTTTCACCTCAGAAGTGCTAAAACTGGAAGATGTCAATACAACACACAGTGTGGAAGCCTCTGGTCCATATCAGACAGTGAGTGAAGAAGATTTTCCCTCACATTCCTTCCCCTCAGCTGCTCTTACAGCTGGCAAAATGTAAATTCCTGGCATATTGATCTAATCCATTTCTGACAACTATTCCCATGAAAGATGGATGGCATGGTGGGAACAATGTTGTCGAGTTGTAATACTTTATGTCTGTGCTAGGGTCCCAAAAAGTTAAAATTTGCTGTTTGATATCAACATGATCAGTATCAGGACCATTTATTTTAATATTGATGATGGGATCAAAATATTTGATGTTTTCTAAGGGATGATGAAAGACATTGCAGCTGACTACTGTGGGATTTCCACAGCAAAAACTATGGACTGTAAAGAGAATTATGTATGTTCACAGAAAATGTATAAAAAATAAAAGGAATTTTGAGTTTCCCTACTTATGATGCAAGCAAAGATGTTTCCTTCATAAAATGAAACTAATTTCCACATAGAAATTCTAAAATAGCCTAAAAAAACTTCCTTTGCTTTTGCTAGGAGTTTTGTTGAACAGTTCCATGCCAATTTTCAACTTTTGTTTTTTTTTGTCTTAACAGAAATGATAAGTGGAAATTGATTTTATGGAACTCATTGTCATTTTTGGGACCTATGTATGTATATAAAAACGACAAAGTCATATAAAAGACAACTGGGAATGCTTTTACAATACATCTAAGGATGATTGCAGTGGAACTTTAAGTCCAAAAAATGTCACCTAAATGATCAAATTCAGCATTGGACCACAAAAAATTATCCTGAATGAAGTTCAAGGTTTTAGATAAGCAGAAGACCTGAGTCCTAAAGACTTCAGTAAAAGTAAAAACTAAGTAGATATTAATTACACAGAAAAGGTTATTTAACAGAGTTCAAGACTGCAACTTGACTTGGGAGGTATAACAAATGACCTGACAAAGCAAACTGACTGAAAGGAACTATATATATGGAGACTAATGAGGGAGTGATTTGCAGCTGGTGCAGAAGTGGAGGCAGAGCAGCTGCAGAAGAAGAGACTCGGGGGGGAAAAAAAGACACGGAAGAGCTGCTTCAGGTGAATAGGAGAACATACACAAACGAACAAACAGCCGTGAAGATTGCGGAAAACTGGTAGATGAGTATGCTAAAGAGCCAGGAGCCTCAGTTTTAAACTCTCACATGAAAAAAAAGTTGAGAAGTTGATCCCCCTCCTATCCCCCCCCTCTCTAACATCCCTCTTTCTTGTCCCCTCCTTTCCTTTTCCGTCCGGTCCAACACAAAAGATCAGAATGAATAAAGTTTGGCCTCGATTACAAAAGGGGTTTATTCAGACATACCTCTGGTTTGTCAGAAGATTTATAACCCCTGTTGTTAAAGTAAAATATGTCCAACACAAGAGGCCTTCAGCTCTCATCTGTTTGCCCAGCTGTTGGACAGGACAAGTTAAAAAGTAAAAATAAAATAAAGAGGAGAAATAAGCACGTGAACTTTTAAATCAACCAATTTTCTTAAATAGTCAGATATTTTTTGTATAATTTAATTGGGTATAAGTTGACATGACTTATAACCATAAAAAATATTAGTTAATGGACACTATTACATTGGGATCAATTGTCCCAAAACCCTTATGACTGTGACAGAAGGAAGTGCTGTCAGTGTACTAATGGAGGATTTCAACAGATAAATGAAACAAAAGAACACACATTCTAGTGCCTGCTGCGCAATCCACCATCTCCCCCATCTAATCTTTAACAGCCATGGCCACACGGCTAATGGAAAGTAAATGACAGCCCTCTCACACCGAGCAATCTGTGCAGAGAGCATTACTGTTTATCTATTGTTCACCTTGTCATTGGTCAGTTAATATCGCCCATATATTGTAGATCTGATTTCCACCCTTTCACGTCATTGGTTTACCTTCTAGCGATCACTAACAATGCATGTTTAAAAATATTTCTGCAATGGTCTATACTGTAAAGCAGTACCACATCAATATACTAATGCATAACACTCAGAAATCAGCTGTCTAATGTTAATAAGGCATTGCTAATAAAGTCGTTCAAACCCTGAATTCATGTTTGTTACCATATTTAGAAAACACCAGTTATAGTAATCCTTTAAAAAAAAATTAAACATCACATCTAGCTTTCACTGACAGTTATGAGTGAAGGGAAAATATGGATTAAGGGGAAATAAAGTGTCCAAATAAAGTTTTAACCAGCTGGAGGTATTTTACTGTGAATAAAGAGGAACTTTGCCCTCAAAAGGTAAAAGAAACTGGAAACTAAATAGATAAAATAGAAATCAGACACCAACTTCAGCCTCATACAGGCTGATCTGCGAAAATATTGAACTGGTCCGTAGCCTAAAAATGGTTGGGAACTGCTGCTGAAAAGCACAACGCAGTTGCAGTTTGGTGTACTTTGAGGTATGTTCTGAGCCATTTGGCAGATTAACAAGTGGCACAGCATCACCTGTGAAGAAACACATCCAGCACATTTAGTATTCCCATCAGATCTGTCCTGGGCCAGAAGCCAGTGAAACGTGCTCTGGACTACTTTTGTAAGCATGATTAGCACAGTCATGCCTGAGATGGATGGGGCGGTAACAGCTGCCAAACAAACCTGGACCTTAGGGGATAAACCTAGTCAGGTTCAGTATGGGTTGTGAAATGTTTGTATTCAGAGGTGACAAAAACAAAATGGAAGAGAAGTTCTTGTTTGTAATTTTCTTCACATCAGACAGCAGTGTTTCCCTAGCTCAGGGATTCTGCAACCTGAGTCTCCGGAGCCATGTGTGGCTCTTTTACCCCTCCAAAGTGAGTCTCTGGTTGAAGAAAAATATTGACGTCAAAATTTCAAAATTACTTAGTTAACATTTAATATAAATTAGTTTGGTTTATACAATTATTGAACAGAGGTGCTCATAAAACTGTCAGAGTTTTGAACAAGGTCCCCAATAAAACTAACAGGCTAAAGCACAAAAAGGTTTAATTTGGGACTCAGATAGGGCAGGAAAAAGGAACCTCTGGGAGCAACACAGTCATAAGCCAGCAGGTGGAAGAATACGCCCGACCACAATAGTGAATAATGACAGGGGGCTTACTTTCTTGTGTGAGGGATGCTCATGGCAGCAGGAGTCCAGGGCGAGAGAAACTGATGGACTGCGTGAGGCCAGATCAGATTCTGAGGGATCATCTTGTTTGGGTTTTGCTTGACATCAGTAAGGCCGCCTTTACACTGCATGGTTTAAGTGACCCAATTCCGATTTTTTCCTCTCATTTGGCACAGATCGGATATGACCGGTGAATGTGTAAGCAGGACAAAAGCGCATGGATTACGTTTTTCTCAGATCGGATACAGGCCTCTCTCATATGTGGAAAAAAATCGGAAACTAATTGGATACGTGCATTTGCGTGTGCCATGTAAGCAGACAGATCGGATATTCCCCAGTAAATGCGAGTCGTACCTCAGTGACGTCAATTCAAGACACCACCAACTGAGATCACAGGACTTATTAAGGTGCTTTTTGTGCGCTGATTTTGCTGTCAGCGTGTTACCTTTCAGCCTCAAGCTTCAGACCGTAGTTGGAAACCGCTGTTATGTCCGGTCCGGACGCAAACGGTAACTAATCAACTGGGACACCGTTGCTATGGAACAGGCTAGAAGCCGTTTATTTCTTTGGGGGGCGTGTATGATGGGGACCATGTGTGTGTGTGAGCGCGCGCGCGCGTGTGCTTGCGTGTGTGTGTGTGTGTGTGTAAGGAGAGAGGGGGGTGTGAGCGTGGAGCGGGGGACTGTCGGAGAACCGTAAATCATAAGGTGTCTCACCCAAAAATTTTGGAGTATTTCTTAGCCCACTCTGGAGGCTGAGGGTTCAGAATGGAAAAGATAACCCCGAGGAAATCTCCCGTGTGTCATTGCTCAGGAAAGGTTCAACACTTGGATCAAACTGTTCAGACAGCACAACGTCTGCAAACACTTCCTCATTCAAAACTCAGAGAGCTGAGCAGCCCTCCTTTTTACTCCCCCGTGCATCCCCTCAGAAATGCCCAAGGCAACGCCTCCTTCCGTCGCCGCATTGCCTCCATGACAACCGCAATCACAAAAGTCAGAAAGAGGTCCGTGGAAGGCGGAAATACTGCTACGTAGTCCTCAGAACGTCTACGTTTGATAGTTTCAGCATTGTATAGTGTAAATGCAAAAATCGGATACGGGTCACTTTTAAAAGATGATGTAAGCGGGTCGTCAAAAAAAATCGGATATAGTCAGAAAATCGGATATGGGCATCAAGACCTGCAGTGTAAATGCGGCCTAAGTCTCTCCTCTTGGAAACCCGTGGGTAACAAAACAGATTCACAACTCCAATAACTCCTGAGTGAGGAAACAGGTCAGCGCTGGTGGAACGCAAACTTGGAAGAAGACGGCCGCTCAGACGCATGCTACTTTCAGTGCTTGGCAACAGGACAGAGGCGAACGTGACCTGACACTGACTAAAGTGCTCAGCGCTTTACAAAGGCAGCCACACAGGTGGAGTAAATCAGCTGATTGCTCTGCTGAGATGAGCTGCCAAGGTGGAGAGGCGCAGGATCGTGACCAGAACAGTGAGATAAGCTAAAACATTTTTAACCCCCTGCTGACATTACACCAACTCTAGAACTCCAGAACAGAGAGATTTCAAATGATATTTTAGTAAAATTTAGATCTTCTCTGATGACTCTTTTTTTGTTTCGAGTATAGAGCACATTGTATTTTTATGCTGCACAACATTTTTTACTAGGGATACAAAAGGAAGTTTCTAAGAAAGTGCATACTCTATAAACAATTTCTGTTGGTCCTTAAACCAACAAAGTGATGTTCAGGTTAACAAGTTAACCTTTGGTCCAAAGTGGACCTAAGAAATAACAAGAGAAAATGCCATTTTTGGCTTGGTTGTTTACACTAGTGTCATACAAAAACAATTTCACATTTAGAGAAATTGCTTTGTCTCTGTATGTATTTTTTTATTCATGCAAACTTTGTAATTTCTGCTGGATTCTGATGAGTGAGAAACTGGCCCAAATGGTTCTTTTAGTTTTAAAGGTTGCTGATCCATGCCCCTAGTTGTTCTGTAATCTGTTGGTGAATGATTGAGTTCTTCATTTACCTGCAGTGATGTGAATATTCTGCAATAATCAGTTTTGCTGTGTTTTAACTCGTCTTATAAGTCAAACCACTTCTTATCTACAATTTCTTCTAATCACGCACTGCAGCTGAGTGTGTTTGTGCATAGTTTTACCACTGTGAGGCACTTGCAAACAACTCTTCTCCTTTCTGACATGCATTTAAGCTTGGTGACCAGACTAATAAACCTACTGACAGGTTTGCACTATAATATATATATATATATATATATATATATATATATATATATATATAAATTTTTTTTAAAGAATGGATTATTGATAGATGAGGGTTCATATTGCAAAAGTTTCAACAGGCATCCATCATGCACAGCTGAACCCAGGTTGTTTCATGGCAAGATAGACAGTGTGGAGTGAGGAACGTGTCCACAGACTCTTTGAAAGCGCTGGAGGTATTCCAACCGTTTGGCGTGTGTTGTGTACAACTGCCTTTCAGGAGAAGTATGTCTTTATCTGGTTAGATCCTTCTGCCATGAAATTGGACCCAAATTTGGGCAAAAAGAGCATGAGGCAACACACTGCAAGATTGACTGATTTCAAATTTAATAAACTAAAAACTAAAGTGCCGCTCAAGGCAGGTTTATTAAAAAACCTAAATAAGCTAATCACAGTCAGAACCAGGACAAACACAGAACTCTCTGAACAGAATCATGGAGGAAGATCTGGCATAGAGGATTAAAACCAGAGTGATTGATATACTGACGGATAAATGGAAACAGCTGCAACAATTAACCAAAACCAGGTGTAAGTACAGACAGAAAGAAATGCTTTGAAACCACAGAAGCCCTATAGAGTGAATAAGGGGCTAAACATTACTGGATCTTTCATCTTTGTCAGACTGTTCTCTGCAAGCATAAAGATAGTTGTAGTTAAAATCCTTTGAGGTGAGTAGTTCCTAAAGTACTCTATTGTTTTTTTCTCGTTGCTTAAAGGAGGCCTGCCGGGATTTTCATCCTAATTCAGGAGAAGATTGTGCTGCAATGTTCTGTAGTTCTAAGAAACGTTTGTAAAAAAATGTGCAAGGTGTATTTTAATATGGTCCATTTTTATTATTTAAGGTTAAACTTAATTTATTTTATGTTTAAGACACTAGAGAAAGGGATGTGAAAGATAGTGGGGAAAGAGAAAAACCCTTGGAGAGACTGAATGATAGAGAAACCAAAGACAGAAAAGAAAAATTCCACAAAATTCACATACACAAAAACCTCCCAAAACATTTATTACTGATGTAAATAGTCCCCAGACTTAAGGGTTTTGGTGTACCAGCATTAACAAAGCTATACAGTTTGGTACAGATAGGCCATTCAAAAGCGTAGGAGTGTAACTTTTAAAAAAGTATTATTTTAAGAATATAGAATTATGTTTCAAAATGTTGCTTTTTTTCTGATTCCTAATCCCATATTAAATCTGAAAATTGTGTTTTATTCATTGGAAATCCTCATTTTCTAGTGCATGCAGCTTTTACAGGCTGCAGGACAAAACCATTCTGGTGATTCCTTATTTTAAATTAAGCTTCATTTTTCATCCCATGGTCTTCTTTTAGGTGTTTAATGCTTTGTATTTTTTATGGTTCTGTTTTGTGTCTTTATTGTCTTATTACATTTAATAATTATTGTAGGTATCAATATTTTAGGTGTTTTTTGTGTTATTTGTTATGTAAGTGTTGTTTTTAACAGAGATATGGTAACAAATTAATTTCCCCTTTGTAGGATAAATAAAGTTTATTCTATTCTATTCTCTTCTATTTGAACTCTTCGATTTCTCTACATTTAATGGTGGACTAAAAAACAAGAAAAGCCCAAAGACAAATTTCTAATTTACTGTAGAAAAATGTAAGATATGTCAGGGGTCTTTATCTTTATCACTACTAATCATGACACTTCATTAATTTTAGCACTTTGCTTTACTTCCTTTCTTAAAAACTTAAACAAATAAAACCCGATAAGAGAGACTTGAAAAAGGAAAGATATGGGAGTTTAATAACAAAAGAGAGATTAAAATCTTTCAACATGTGTTGTGGAAAAAGGTTTTGCAATTTCTTCATTTTTCTTGTTTTATGATGCGTTTTGACAAGTGGTAGTTCCTGTTTATGCAGTTAGGAGGAGCTGAATTCCTGACTAGAACCAGGAAGTACCATCACATCAGTCCTGTGCTCAGGTCTCTGCACTGGCTTCCTGTAGCTCAAAGACTAGACTTTAAAGCAGCTCTGCTTAAGTCTCTCCATGGCCTTGCACCAAAGTACATCTCTGACATGTTAGCGCCATATGAACCATCTCAGACTCTGAGGACCTCAGGGACCAGCCTCCTGCGGGTGCCTTAGAGTCGGGACTAACCAAGGGGAATCAGCGTTTCAGACTTATGCAGCTAAAAGCTGGAATAGTCTCCCTGAGGTTGTGAGACAGGCATCTACTGAAGTAACGTTCAAATCTATTGACCCAAAACATTCCTGTCTAGCTGTAAATAACTGAAGGGTCCTTATCCCCTCATCTGTTCATGTTCTTTTTTCTTTACTGTCTTTAAAAAATTTTTTTTATAATGATTCTGTATGTTTTTAATCTTTGCACTGTTATGTATTGTGATTTTAATGCATTTTTCTGTTTTGTGAAGCACTTTGAATTACTTTGTGTATGAGTTGTGCTATACAAATAAACTTGCTTTGCCTTACCTCAATTTATATCTGGATGTTGATGAAGAATAAAAGTTTTACAAGCTGCTTCCAAAAGGATAATATGGCAATGAGGGTTATAGGAATGAAAATAACTGCACAAGTGTGGCTTGTTGTCATGGTACGACTGGGAAACAGAGTGACCCAGATGCTGAAACCCGGAAGGAGACTCAGACTAGGAGGAAAGTTTAGGAGTTTTAATTTGGCAGAGGGATGAGCGTCGGCTGGCTGGAGGAGTCTTGCAGAGGGAGTCCAGGAGCGCAGCACGTGAGACCTGAAGATTGCGACCAGGTGAGTATCGGAACTGGATAATCCTGAGGCAGAGCGAGAGGAGCAATTAATAACATGAAACATGACAACACACAGGAACTAGACGTGGCCAGACTAAGCACCGTTGGAGGAACAAAGAACTGGCATCGACTGATGATCCACAGGATCCTTAAGAAGGCAGAGGCAATGATGAGGTGAGTGAGATCAGCTGGTCGCATCCAAAGCAGAAGAGGCGTGGGAGGGGGAGAGTAACTGACAGGCCACCATGATAGTCTCCATGGACAAAGTCAAGCCATCTTTGATTAAAAATTGACTTTTCATCAATGATTTTGAATTTTTTTCTTGACAAGAGGGAGATTTATGACTGCAATGACCACAAAAAGAAAAAAAAAAGTACGAGACCAGTGACTGGAAATGGGACCTGGACTGAGTGAGTGTGATGTCATCCATAGAAAATGTCTTATTTCTGGCTCCAACTCAATTAAGTAAATCCAATTGCCATTTTTCTGCGATATGGACACCGCCATGTTGGAACCAGAAATTGTCAGTAAGCAGTGGCTGTTCCAAGTTGGTTTAAGTCAACATTTCTATGGCAACCACTCTCGTCAATCACAGTATGAAAGCAGGCTACACTGAATCTGTCAATCAAACAATCCAAATGTTTGACAAGAGAACAACTACTTTTGTTGAGACATTTAATTGGTCAGTTTATAACTTGAATAACTAAAGAAGAAATATAAAATTAATGAGGATTACCAAGAACATGTTATAAAATAAGAATAGTTTTTTTTTCTGACAAATTGAATGTCTAAGTAATAGCAGATTGTTTCTCTATAGAGGTCTATGAGATTTTGGAGTCAGGGGGTACTTCTTAATTTGGAACAAGAGGTGGGCGGGGTCATTCAGTCCAGTCTATATACAGTCAATGTATAGGACACAGAAATATAGGACAAGAAATATATAAGAGAGATGACGATCTTCTTAGCTTGATGCCCTAGGTTTAGCTATTTATTTATTTATTTTTTCTTAAATTCTCAAGTTGATCAATTGTCTTTACCAGGTTATTTGCAGTGAGTCTATTGCTACACATTAAGCATCAAGAAAAAGAAACTGCACATTTTAGACAAAAACTCTAAACATGAGAAAATAGTCACAAAAAAAATCTTTACTTTTGTAGAACCTACAAAAAATATGCAAATAAACAACTACCTGCAAACTACCTTTTTATTCACAGAAGATCTACTGATCTTCATAAAAAAAACAATTTCTTACAAAAAAAATACATTGATAAGTTAGATGTCACAAATTTTTATGTATTAGATTTATATTTTCATATGCAAGACTTTTGTGAAACAACTGTTGCCCTGGTATAAAAACATAAACTATTCAACTATTACCCAATTTTAACACATACAATTAAACTTTTAAAATATATTTTAAGATCAAATGTTTATTTAATGTTTGTTTATCGCTGTACTAAATATTTATTCAACTTTATCGGGGTTTAACCCTTGTGTTATCCTAGGCACTTTAACATTGGGAGTTCGGTCATCTAGACCAACTAAGCAGTGTTTTTGACCTTTTTTAATGATTTGTAAACCTCATTGGTGTCCATGGATTATATAAAATCTTTTCACCTTTATCCACCTTTGTCATGGTAGGGTCCAACAGGAAATAAATTAAAACTATGTTAGTAATCTATTTGCTATATGAATTATGCAATTTCTAGGGCTTTATTTATTTATTTTTTATCAATCCTGTTGTGTGTGATTAAATTTAATGGTGAAGGCATTTCAAAGTGGGGTAATTCCATTATTTGCCTTCTCAGTTCAGGATCCTGTCTCATAAATAGACACCTGGCGAAATGGCAAAAAGGTTTTCGGACAGTCGTTGCTAAATACTGGCGATTGGAGACTGATACTAGAACTTTGGCATGAAATCTATTTACTACAGCTGCAAAGAGGAAACACTCCCTTTCTCTGGTACCAGTTCACAACTTAGAGCGAGAAAAAAGGGAACATCTGCAAGGAAATATGGTTTGGAAAGCAGTCAAGATGACACACATTCTTTCCTCCTTGAGATGCTGCAATAGTTCCAACAAAGTCCTCATGCTAACAATGGCATTCCAGGTACCAGGTAATTAGCATTCTTTTTCACTCCCACCTCCTAAAGCATTGTCATGGCCACTCGTTTTTCTTTTCAACTTTTTCCTTCCTGCGGTCTCAAAGTCATTTTTCCCAAAGATGGTTGAGTAACATTGAAACTGGGTCCAGAAACACATCTGCTGGTCAATTCAAACTATACATTTTCATTTTATAGAAGCTCAGGCTCACTCAGTGCAAAAAAAGTACAAATTAAAAATGTATATTAAGACTTTTTAATGCTACTGCATGGGGGATTATATATATGAAGAAGGGTAAAGTGACTCATTTGAAGCAGGGAAGTAAAATTCTTGTATGTATGCTTTTTAATCTATCCCCTTTCATGTATTATATCTATCACTGAAGGTAATTACTTTTTGTTCCGACAGCTCATTTTAAATGATGGTTACCCTAAAGAGGCTGGGATTAGGAGAGATTATGGACGGGTGGGACGCATTGCCAATCTCATGTCCACTTCATCTTTTAAGGCATGTTTCCAGTTGAATTGTCCTCTTTATCTGACAGTAAAAGAATGGCGTGGTGGATCATCCATCCATCTTCATGGTTTATATATATAAAAAAACTAAGCACACGTACATTGTCACATACTGACCTGACCTGTGTTCTCTCATTTTGAAAAAGAAAGAACAACATGCTGCACAACATACAGCACTAAAGTTTAATTTTTCAATTTAAATTAATGATCTACCAAGTAAAATAAAATAAAAAAAACTGCATTTTGCAAATAATGAGGTATGTTTTCAGATGACAAAAAAAGCAAAACTTTACCAATTTATTTTTTTAAACTTTTTTAAATTGTAATATTTGTAGCGAGATTGAGATAATTGCTAAAAAAACAAACTGTCTGTGCGTGCTATCATCTTTGTGCTTTATCTGAACAACACAAAATAATAATAATAAAATTTAAAGTTCTTCTCAAAGGAAAATCTGTTTTTGATGAAGCCACTTGTCTAAGAGCAGCAGGGTAACTGATTCACTCCAACTTGGCTCACGGAGTGTTCTCTGAGATTATCATAAATCTGTCGACCAAACGCTGAATTATTACAATATCTGGAAGTGGAAAAAACTGTACATGATCTTTTTCCATTCATTTATGGAAAACAGTTCCAAAATGATCATGGAGGGCTGCAGAGAATTCCTGAGAGTGTAAATTAGCTTTTAATTATTCAATTCTCACTGCAGCTCCTTGTCTGCAGAAAAACATATGCTCATATTTTTCCATTTAAAAATGGAAATGGACCCTATTTGTAAAATTACAACACTGCACTACGCAAGGAAATAGAGATATTGCTAAAGCTGATGAAGTGAATGGCCTGACTTAATTTTGTCATTCAAAACATAATTAAATCAGTAGTCTGTTCATTTTGATTGCATTGTGCTGAATTATTGAATTGCAAATAATGTTTCAAAGGCTTTAAAGGGCCTGTCCCATGCAAAATCAACTTTTTGAGCTATTAAGTGTACTATAATAATAATTCCTCACAAATTTGAACAACCCCAAAGCAGTATTTTGATCCATTCACGCGTTTCTAAATATTTCTCAAAAAACCTGCGCTCTGAGTACCAGCCCCTCTATGAACATAGTGATAGTTCTCACATTGTGATGTGAGAACAGCCCCTTCCAGGAAGAGTCCGCTCTACCATCACCACCCCCAGGCTAACTCACCCATGTTCTCTATAGAGCTAGCGGTGATCATCAAAATGCTTTCCTTTTAAATGCACAATATGAACATTCATCTTAGCGAAAGGGGTGATGTTGTTTGTTTTCGTAGGTGAAACTCAGACATGCTGCTGAGGCCGACTCTAGGTTGATGTCATGAAATGGGCGACACCCACAAGGAGCAAAAGGCGGTCCCTTAGAGATCGAGTCGTTTTACTTCCAGGTAGGACAAGGATCTGTAAAAAAAACAAATATTTCTTGTACATATGGATATAGTTTACTCTGAAGGGGTTAAGAAAAGCATGATATAGGGCCTTTAATTTATGATATACCACATGTTTGAAGAAAATTTGGAGTGAACGAACTTGATGAAAAAGTATTTTATGAAGTTTACACAAGATCTGCTTATTGCTAATGCCTGATATAAAAGAAATACAGACCATAAAAAAATGTGTGCATACTAAATGTCTGAATAAGCTCGACTGGTGCTCATAAAACAGATTCAATTCTATAAAACTAAATCTACTTTAGATTTTCACTTTCTACATTTAACAAAATAGTTTATTTATGGAATCCCTCGTTCTAATTAGAACTTTAAAGAAAACACAAGACTTCAAAAAAAACAATTTTACAGATATGACTGCACATTCACGGGTTCAAAGGTTAGGGCTGCGAGTTACCGCGTGCTACCCCTTCTGACGTAGTTTAAGAGTGCCCTGCAACAGACAAAGGGAGGAAGATAACAGAGACGAAAAAGGTATCTAAGGGGGGAAGCAAGTACAGATGAATGGCTAAGGGAACATGAAGAAAATATGCTGCAACGGAAATAAGTGGAGTTGCCAAGGACACCGACTTCTTTAACCCTTGAGCTATCTTAGATGACTCCACCCTTACATTGACGTGTTCTCTCTACCATGACAGAGGTGGATAAAGGTGGAAAGATTTCATGTAATTCAAGGACACCAGTGAGGTTCACAAATCATTGAAGAAAAAAGGTACAGAGCACTGTCTAGTGGGTCTAGATGACCCAACTCCCAATGTTAAAGTGCCTAGCACAATGGTTACAGTGCATAAACCTGATTACAACCAGTTAAAAACTTCTTTATCTACAATCTGGCTCTGAGGGCCTCGCGGCTTTGGTCGCCCGGGGGGCGGTTGTTCCCTGCCTGCTGCCGTGTGGCGTTGGGGGGTTCCGGCTGCCGCTGCTGCTGCGGGGTCTGGGTGTGGGGGTGGCTGGGCGCTCCTCCTCCTTCTTTTCACGTTCCACCATCCATTTTGGAAGAACATAAACACTCACCTGAGCACAGGTGTTAGCTAACCTTTGCACTAATAGTTTGCATGATTGAATGAATGAAAGATTTCACACTAGTTGGTTTAAAGGCATAGGTATGCGTGTGTGAACACTATCTGTTTTGTGTACATGTTGACATGTGGACATTTTTTCAGCTAGCAGGTGTGTTGATAACATTTCAGTGTGTGTGTGGACAGGCCCCGCCCTTTTTGTACTACATTTGAACCTTACCGTACTGATAAACAACCAGTAAACTTGTCTGCTCTATGCTGCTTCATGGTCTTATCCCCCCCCCTCTAACATCCCTCTTTCTTTTTCCCTCCTTTCCTTTTCCGTCCGGTCCAACACCAAAGATTTTCAAACATGATTGAAATTAATAAAGTTTGGCCTCAATTACAAAAGAGGTTTATTCAGACATACCTTTGGTTTGTCTGAAGATTAATAACCCCTATTGTTAAAGTAAAATATGTCCAACACAAGAGGCCCTCAGCTCTCAGCCCAGCTGTTGGACAGGACAAGTTTAAAAAAAAAAAGGGCCTAGGATAGCACAGGGGTTAAAAATCAGACATTTTGTCTCTCATAGTTGAGGTATACCTATGATGAAAACTACAGGCCTCTCCTCTTTTTAAAAGGTAGAACCCACTGTATTTAAATACTTTAAAGTTACTTAAACTTCACAAATGGCAAATGTCAGTCTTGCTTGCTGACAATGTCACTGAACACTGTTCTATACCAGTAAACGCCATTGTCGTGCTTTTCCATTGCAAATGTTGGTAAAGATGTTTACCTAAATGGTCACTGCGAGCCTTCTCTGTGTCCCTCAAGAAGTCGGCACCTGTTGTAGCATTTCAAAACACAGCAATGTACCAACGACGAGTCCTTGGCTTCTGCTATCGTTATTGTTGACTTTTATGAAGCCTTTACCGCGTGTCTGAGTTTCGTTCACGAAAACAAACATCAGGGGGGTATTCCAGAAAGCATGTTTAAACTAAACCCTGACTTTAACCCTGAACTCTGGCTGAAGTCCACCTGAACTTGCTTACTCTGGGTATGTGGGTTCCAAAAGACGGGATATGAGTTAGCATAATTACCCTCGACTTAGTAACCCTGGGTTAATCCACGTGCACAATAAGTACATAAAGGCATTCTTAATGGATCGCTGATTTCCGGAGTCACCATGGAAACGCGTGGAGAAAAAAAAGAGAGCGCTTTACTTCAGTAAGACAGACTCACAGATTTTAATGACGGCGTATGAAGATTATAAACCCATCAAAAAAGTAATAGGGCTGCATCATTAAAATAAAGAGTTTCTGCTTGGAAAAAAGAACGGACAAGGTAAACACACGAGTTTCTGATCTTATTTCCAATTACATTATGATATTGTCTGAACAGGTTATGTTCAGAGCATGAGTTGCTATGCCAACATCCTCACAATGTGAGGACTAATTTGTTTACGTGGGTTAGGGGCTGGTAGTCAGAGCACAGGTTTTTTTACTCAGAAATGCACAAATAGATCAATATACTGCTCTGGGGTTGTTTTTCGTGAGGAACTACCATTCAAATACACTTAAATGCTCAAAAAGTTGATTTTCTGCATGGTATAGGCCAGGGGTCACCAAATCCTAGGACCTTTGAAGCTCCTTATTGGCTAAACACACCTGATCAAGGTAATCAGCAGCGAGAAAAGGTAGTTTCTGGAAAACCAGCAGGAAACAGGCCCTCGAGGCCTGGATTTGTGGACCCCTGGTATAGGCCCTTAAAAAATCAATAACAAAGAAATGTGGCCACAACGATGGCTCACATGAAGTAAAAAATTAAAATATATAAAAAGTGCAATTCAGTAATGGAACTACATTTAAAAGAACAAATAGAAGCTGTAGAAAACCAATAGGATGTTTAAAATAGCATACTCTGAGTAAATGTGTCGAGAAAAATAACTATTTGTTGAATGTAAGACAATGAGGTTACAGAGAATTGGATGAAAAGCAAACATTTGGGGAAAATGAAATAAATGTTAGTGTTTGCCAACAGACCAGAAAGTGTTCACATTGAATATCACACAATAAGGAACTAAACAATTAAACTATTACACAGACAGACATAACATTTTGTAAATGCATCTTTCATCATAAATAATATAAGACTGTTACAAAAAGCCATCTTTGTTGTTCCAAAAAAACTGTGGGCAATAGACTGAGCAGCAAATCGGATCCAGCTGCCTTTGTGCAATACCACTGAACGGACAAAACAGAATTTCACAAGAACTAGTTTGATGTTCAGTAAAAAAAAAAAAAATAGCTCCATCTTTTTTTCTTCCCATTTTTGCTTTTAAAATAATTCTTTAAAATGGTTTGAAAGTAGGGCAATACGATGAAATGAATGTAAATACACATAATTGTTTTTAATTGAGCTCCTAGTTATGAAAGATCTCCTAAAGCTATTATGTCTGTGCGTTCCCTTAAAGCATTAAAGGGGGTCCTATTTCCTGGCTGATTATAACTTAAAGATTTTAAACTGCAACTTTATTTCTCCTGAAGAAGTCGGACACAGCCAGGATTGCACAGTCTGTCACGTTTTAGGCTTTGATGGAATTCCCTCTCTCTTGAAATTCTGGGCCTGTTGCAGTGCTTTGTTTTTGCTATGGAAACTCGATAACAGTTTAATTTTCCAGCGAGTTCAACCAGGCAACCTGACGGATTGCATGTCTGTTCTCATGACTGTTACAATTTAAACCACTGGCCCCTTCACCAACAAGAGTCAATTCAATTGAAATCATTTTTTAAAGTGGTAAATCACAAATCGTAATCATCATAAAGCTAAGAAATTAAAAATAATTGAGGATTGCTCTTGTTTAATATGGTCAATTTAAATGTATTACTATCCCAAACTGTTCTAAATGTATTCTAATGATGTCCCTTTTGAGTAATTAGCCAATTATGTGTAAAAAGTCGGTGGGATTTCCCATTTGGAGCTTGATTTTGATGAACTGTGAAGAACAAAAGTTCCTCAAATGAAACAGACTCAGTAGTAAACATGATCATCTGAAAGAGACAAAAAAACAAAAACACTGAAACATCTGTTATGAGACACTGAAAGAAACAATACATTACACTTACTACATACAGTGTATGACTTTCGATTTAGTTGCTGCAATAGGATCTACCCAGCCTTCAACTAAGAACAGCTAGTATAGGCTCCAACAGCCATGTGACCCTGAAAAAGATTAAGCATATTAGGAGAATGGATGAATTCAATTCAAAAGAATCAAGTGGAAAAAGAGAAACTGTAAAGAAAGATGCCCAATACACCATAGAAAAAAAACTCCAATATTTTGCCCAGAAGCAGCACAAAACCATAGATCTCAGAATAACCTTAACCATGAGCTTAATCAAAAAGCAAAATCGAGAAACTGAGTCAGATGGAGTCTGACTGAAGCAGGGAGCTGGTTCAACATGAGAGGAACCTGATAGCTGACCATCATATCTGATTAATTCCTGCCATGACTGCTTGCAGCGACAATTTTGTTCTGCTGCAGTTATTCTGATACCCTGGTGCACGCACACCATTTTTTTTTTTGCTATGTTTAAACATAATTTTTCAAAACTACTTATGTTCCGAAATAAATTAAACATCCATGCTTAATCACTGGACTCCAAGTACACTGTTATAATAAAAAATGACTAAAAATGTACTCGTTTATATTTTGTTCTTTCAATTAGCTACTAAATTAACTATACAGATCAAAAGGTTGAGGGAAAAGTGCCTTTTGCTTTGTTTAATTTCACCCCTATTTATTCATCGAGTACTCATTGCAGCCTTTGGATTCATGGCCCGATCTCAGAACTGTTATGAAATGTGATAACCATGAAGTCATTGTATTTGAAGATGAACTATCTGGTAAGCAACACAACTTAAAAGCATAACAAAGCGCTTCTGCCAGCTTCACCCTCATACCTAAATGGTAATGAAAACTGATTGGATCAATTATAGCCCCCGCACTGTAGAGCTCGTCGTGTCTCGTCTCCTCTGGATTGTTGTTCGGAGCCTTTATCACTCAGCCTGTGTTTTTAATAAAGATAGAAACATAGCAGATGGAAAATGAATGTCTCCTCTGTGATAATGCTGTTGTAATGAGAACAAATAAGATTCTATCAACTGCCTGATTGTATACTCACCCCCGTCATTTGTGTTCGGAGAAAATAAGTCAAATAAGGATAAATACATAAAATCTTTACAAAGGGGTTGGATTGTGAAAAAGGTTGACAGTCCTCACGAGGGTTCAGAATATCCCACCGGGGTTGTTCTGCCTTTATGTCTTATGCTCAGTGAATATTGGAAAAGAGGAGTTTGACAAAAGCAATTTCCTGAAAAGGTTAAGGGCTGCATTTGTTCTTGTTTCATGTGGTATGACAGCCATGACCCTCTTTATAGACCCTTTGGGAACTATTATTTTGGTCATGTAAAATGTAGGGAAAAGAGTCTAAACAGAGGCCTTGTCAGTCACACCTCCATTTTTAGATACACAACCTTTTCTTTGACTACTTATCATTTTATGGCCATTGTGCAAAAATACTGAATATAAGAAATGACACAAAGGTTTAAAAGTGATAAAACAAAAATGTTAATCACTCAAAATAAAAATGTCACCAGCTACTTCTGCATGCTCTAAAACCCACACAAAAAAGTAAGATATAGAAATATATGTTCAAATACTGTCAGAAACAGAGTCAGATGGAGTCTGAGAGGAAGCTGGACCAGAGCCAGCCCAGTGTTTTTCTACATCCTTTTTTCATCTGCTCCTGATTCACAATGATCTGAACAAAGAAAACTTAGACATGCTAATTTAATCTAATTGTTTTCATATATGTCCTCCATCCTGAGAGAAAACACTAGAACATCTCAAAAACAATTTTCAGAGTGGGTTTTTGACATTGACTTATTGAGTCTCCTCTTCTGTAAAGTTTAAATGACCGCAACCAGAGTTTGTATTACACTAACAAAGACCAACAAGCCAACAAATGAGCTTTGACTTCCCCCTTCCTCCTCCTCCTTGGCTTTGTGTTCATGTGTCGGAAATTCTGATGTCAAACCTAATGTACATGCTATACATTTTCTGTACATTAGTAATAATGTGTTCCATGTGGACTGGCTGACAGAATAGATTTGATCGCAGATCCCTTCAACAGGAAAACATAATCACATGCCTATTAAATGCCTAGGAAATATAAGGAAATACTTGCCCTCCTATGCAACAGTGCTCCAAATAAAGAAAACCCTCATTGTGTCCAAATTCTTCTGAGTTTTGGATCAACTTTCAGCTGCTGGGAAAACAGAACCAAGAGTCACAAATTTGTGAAAAACATGTTCATCTAAATTAAAATTTGACATTTCCCTTCAAATGTGTTTTCTAGATTAATCAAATGGAATTATATTCAACTGAATGGAACAGAACTGGATATATGTTTTGGATTTGAAGCAATCCGGACTACCGGTACTTCTTTCTTTGCTCTTGATTATCAGATCTTCATGAAATAAAAATGATGGAATTTTCCAATCATTGCTTTCAGTGTATGCACTTTCAGAACTGGAAGCCTCATTAGATCCCTTATGTAATTTAGAGATTTCATTACAAACTCTTTGACATTTACTTTATCTGAGATCTGCGTAATGAGGACGAGTAAATCTTCTCCAAAAAGTTAGTAACCCGTTTAATTCTCCCGTCCTGTATTCTGTCACTTTTAAACAAGATAAAGATCTGTTTAAAAAAATGCAATCAAGTCAAATTAAAACATACAGGGCATTAAAACTACTTTACAATCTTTTATTCTCTCTCTCTGCATTGTTAAAGTGATTCTAATTAAGGAATTTAAATAATTGATTTCCATCGCTGATAATTTGATAATAAATTCTAAGTTAAAACTAACTTTAAAGAGGAACTTAAAGAGGAAATTAAATTCATGAAATACACACAAGCATAATGTCAGAACCACACCTTTTTTTCAGCACAATGTCTTAGCTCACTGGATTTTAGGGAGCACCGTCAATGCATGCTCTATTTTCAAACGTATGTCATTTGTAGCTGAACTATAAGACGCATTAAGCCAGATAAAAGAGTCAGTTAACGTTCGTCAGTCAGTCAGACTTTATCAAATGCTTTCACAGTAACTCTAGAACTTGCTACACTTTAGAAATGTTATAATATTCACAATTCCTGTAACTATTAGGCCATGTCCGAATTCCTTGTGCAAGTATCACTGATTTCACAAAAGAAAAGCTTATTGAACAGTGGATTTTGAATCCACTGTGTTCTGGTAAGGAAAAAGTTGAAAACATTAAACAATTTTTACAAAAATGTTTATTAACATGTAATAAACAGTCAAAAAAACTCAATAAAAACTCAATAAAAACTCAATAACACCCATGAGTGTTTGCTACTCGTGAGAGAAAAAAGGAGACTGACATTTTGACTGAACACCATGTACCTCTCAAAATTGCTTCAACATCATCAACATTTTGAAAAAAATTATGGCGTTTAGCTGCGTCTCATAGTATAATTTCCTCTAGTTCGCATTTATTGTGTCTTGTTTCTTTAAATGTTCATCCTGAATTGACTGGATGATGAACAGTGTAAACAAAATGTTTAAAATTGTACAGATATTTTATGTTCCCTTGCAGTTGGTATGTACAGATGGTATGCAATTGAATGTTGCGAAAAAAGCCCAGGCAAGCTCTCTAGAGTCAGTCTTTCAGATGACTTGTCAGCAGACTGCAGAATAGCAGCTTTCAGGTTTTTAGTTGCAGAAGTTTTCATTGTTTCTCTTCAACAGTGGGGTCTGCCACTCTATTCTAATCTAACTGTAATGATTCAGGAACTACTTCTAAAATGGAAAAGCAATACAATTTCCAAATGGAGGCAAAAACTCCATCAAAGAAAAAGTCATGCAAACGTCAGATTACAAAAGTTTTACCTACTCAAACAATGAGGCAACCACTAAACCTGCATCAAGGTGTATTGAGAGATTAATGTCTAATCTTGCAAGCTGGAAGAAATTACAGGAAGACAGTAGACGGCTACACAATGCCCGATTTATGTGAAACAGGAAACATAGTCAACTGGCAACCAAAATTTATTGTGAGACAAAATGTAACACTAGTTCCAACAACAATAATATCTTTCTTTCTGCAAACATATGATTTTTAGTTTGCAAGTAAGCCTGTTAATTTATTCCATCCATCTATCCATTTTCTATATCTGCTATATCCCTTTCGGGGTCAAGGGGTTGCTGGAGCCTCCGATAAATTATTGATTAGCTTCATGTTGAATATGAACATAAATAAAAGAATAAAAAGAGAAAGTTTGTGGATTTTGTGTCCGTAATGATATGAAAACAAAACATTTTTTAACCTCTAGTCAAAGATACATGAAGATGTGGTTTTTGAACCTGGAGACACAAACACAAAGCAGATGCACTTGCATACCTTTCTATCCTTTGATTACCTTCTCTCCTGCCATCAAACTGCAAAAAACTAATAAACTTTTAAAAGCTTTTGAAATAGGCAAAGCAAGAGAAGCTGAATGAATTATGGCTTCGTTCTCCATCTGCAATTTATAGGTTTATGCAAATGGAAAGTATTTGAGCGCTGTATAACGCTCTGAAAGGCAGCAGCAGGTTTTATATTCACTTAGTATGAAGAGAAAGGTATGTAGAGTGAGCTTCTTTTTCCACATTGGTGAGGCTAAATTAATTCAGATGTTGTTTTTGCCTGAAAGGCTAAAGAAATTGTTACCCTCAAATTTTTTTAAAGTACAATTAAGAATTTTAAAGATTCTTTTTACTTAGAAGTGGCCTTTAGGCACATTTTCTTTATTGTTTTTTTTTTCAGTTCTAATCAAAGTATGTGTAAGAAATAAAAACTGTGAAGTTAAAAATTTTGTCTACATTCATCTGAATGAATATAATATTAGTTAATTCTGCTAGTTATTAATTACTTACTTTCTTAACTTAATGATTTAACCGAAAATGTGATTTTTTTTGGACCACCAAAACAGCGATTGGTATTGTTGGGTATGGTGGCGAAGAAGTGCATATCACAGCAACAAAAAACAGCGCAAAAAAGTTTTAAAGATCACAATAAATAAAAGAAAAAGAAAAACAAATCAAACAAAACCAACAGTACATTTCAGAAATTAAAGCAAAATTCCAGAAACCAAAAGACAAAATAATTAATTGAAACAAAACGGAAATGTAAAGTGATTTCCTGAAGTCAAAATGAAATGTTACATTTTTAAACGCATAAGAAACCAGAAAATGTAGTTACTATGGGACATGCGTGATTGGATGTGAGATTTTCGATGTGTCCGTTTTACAAATTAGGTCCGTCTTGTTCGCATACTAAAAAAAAGTTTTATAATTAGCACAGAGCATATTTAGAATTGCTTTATGACATATGTTTTGGGTGAAATGATGGACAAACGATATCCCATAGGAGTTACTTTTTCTGGTTTCTTATTGTGTTTTATTTTTAAAATCCATTTTTTTATTTCTTGGAAATTGCTTTAGTTTTCCTCAACCAGAAAAGGTTGAAAAATTTGCTGATTGGATGATGTTTGTCCATCATTCCAAGCTAAATTTATTTGTCATGAAGCGATACTGGAGTCGTACTTATCATAAAACTTCTATTTATATGTGGACATTGGAGAAAACTCAGACATCATTATACCATCAATGACGTCCAGTAGTATCTACCTTTTCCAGTTTCTTATGGTGTGTGTGTTTTATTTTCCATCCATCAATTTTCTTAACCCACTGTAACCCTTTCAGGGTTGTAGGGTTGCTTGAGCCCCGGCTACTGTTGGTCGAAGACGTAAACCCTGGACAAGTTGGCCATACAATCCCTCCCACACACACTCATTACTTTAGAGCAATCAATTCACCTGTGAAGCATGTTTTTAGACTGTGCGAGGAAACTGGAGTGGCTGAAGAAAAGCCACACATTTTTTCAGATTTCTAAAATATAAAGTGTTTTTTTTTTATCATTTGTTTTTACTAGTTGATGGTGGATTTGGTTTTTAATTTGTTTTTGCTTTGAGTGACTTATTGGTGTGATTTGTCCTTCTGGGCCACCATATTGGGAATCTAACTAACAACTTCAAATAGATATTTTAGATAAAAACAGAATAAAAATATATTTGTTGTCCTCAACCTGCTTTTTTTTCCTTGATTGTGACTTGTTAAAGAATGAAAAAAATCCATTTCTGTTTACACACAATACTGAGTGTTTGCTACCTAGTTTCAATACCTTCTAATTACATTGTTATGAATGAAACACCCTGAGCTAAGGTTTGTTACATTTCTCTTCCCTTTTTTGTTTCCCTGTGCTCAGATGAATACCTTTCATTTCCTTGTCTTCTTGGCCCCCAGGCAAAGTTAATTACCCAGAGTGGATAATACTCATTTCTATAGTCATTGCCCCGAACTTTGTAACTTTATGGCTGCAGCTTCTGTTGTTTATTAAAGTTGTAGTTTTCCGAAAATTAGCAGAGTGTTTACATATGAAAGGCAAATAGTACTTCATCTACAGAATGTTTATAACCAAATCAGATGAATAATCTTCATCCACTCCGGTTTAACCCTTGTGCTATCTTAGATGACCCCAACCTTACATTGATGTGTTCTTTCTGACAAAGGTGGATGAAGGTGGAAAGATTGCATGTAATTCATGGACACCAGTGAGGTTCACAAGTAATGGAAGAAAAAAGATTCAGAGCACTGTCTAGTGGGTCTAGATGACCCAACTCCCAATGTTAAAGTGCCTAGCACAAGGGTTACAGTGCATAAACCTGATTACAACCAGTTAAAAACTTCTTTATCTACAATCATTCCATATTCTTGACCACTGTAATGTAGGTGAATGTGATTTATGGATTTTTATTTTGGACAGAACTCAAAATCTAGACATGTGACAATCAAATTTTCAGCTCAAGAGAAGTCCATCCATATTCAGAGTCATGTGGTTGCTGGAGCAAACCCAGCTACACATGCACACCTAGGGACTTGAGTAGATTAACCAATTACCCAATGAAGCATGTTGATGGACTTGGGAAGAAAGCAGGAGTGCCTGGAGAAAAGCCACATGCACTGGGAAAACATGTAATCTCCATACAGAAAAGTCAATGCAAGGATTTGAAACAGGACCTTCCTGCTGTGAGGTGAGAGCGCTAACCACCGCGCCACCGTGGAACACTCTAGAAAAGTCATAATAGGCATTTTCTAACTACTATGAAGCTGGTGTGTACACTATAAAATCAATGCAAATACATTTCTATTTGGAAACCACATGTTTTGATATACCAAAAGTTTGGACACACCTTCTCATTCAAATGAATCGGAAGGTGTGTCCAAACTTTTGGTCCGTACTGTATGTTTGAGACTGACTGTGATGAAAATGTTGTTTTTGGTGTTTTCAACACGTTCTCTTGGCAATTTTCTCATGATGGAAGACATATATTAAGGAAATTAAGCTTAGAATTGCATTTCTGAGTTTTTCTTAATTCAAATAGTTGTGAATCGGGAGCAGACGGAAAACTGCAGTTTGTAAAAGCTTGTAGTTGTTAGATACAAATGACAATCAGCGGGCCACAAGCTCCCTGCTCAGCTCCATTCTGATGCAAACACTAGTAGACAAATAAATCCTTGTACGTCTACACTTGTCTGAGCTGGAAACTGGCTTGTTATGGTATTACATTAGATCAAAAGATGATCGGAGTGGGACTCTAAATCAAATAAGTAACCTTTATCTTAATAATGTACTTGTTCTGTTGTGCCTGTGAGCTTCCTTTTAATTAAATCTATCTTGTTTACCAACTTAATAGCATTTTCACCAACTATTTACTCCTTAAATGCAAAGTCTTACTATTCTTCACTTTCGAGCCAAATTTTTGCTTCAGAATTATTTTGAAAACCTAAGTTGTTCATCAATTGAGCATAAAATTGCACAAACCAAGTCCATGTCTATTAAATTAGATGCTGAACCATATGTTTGACATTAAAATGATCCTCAAATGAAGATATATGCTTATAAATGACCCGGAATCTTTAAATTTACCAGTGGCTTTTGTTGTTCCAGCAACTGCTGCGCTTGTTTCTTTTTCCTGTTTGGGACTGTCACATTCTGCCAAGATGAAAATGACCTCTGATCTCAGAAACAGGCTCCATAGAAACCCACAGGTTTCTTTTTCACACCTGTTGCTCATAGTGGTTAAGAGTGCTTCTCTGTCTCTCGATGCCGTGGGTGAGTGCAGGCAGGATGTGTTCTTTCCTTCTCATCAGGTTAGTGTAGGAAGTTTGTTGTTCCTTTCATCATCGCAAGATCTTTTAGTCATCAGCCTTAATGGCTGTGAGTCTGCTCCACCTCCGTCACCTCTGGAAACATCTGTCTTCAGTGGACTCGCAAGTCTACCAGGTTTTTTTCCATCAAACCCATCAGCATCCAGGACATGGAGAAATTAAAACCTAAAATACCCTAACATAATGAGAGTTTTGTAAAAAAAAAAAAGAAAAAAGCCTGACATCTGTCTTCCAGTCCACACAGGCATTATGAAAGACAGTCTTAACAAAACATACTGTTTGATTAGCTGTTTCCCTCTATTCACAGCGGCCAAAAACAGATTAGCAAATGCTTTAATGCTTCAAATTTTCAGTTCTTCTTTCATCTTTCAGTTGAAACTTTTAACTTCCCATTGTAGATGAAGGAAGTGAAGGTCGTTTTTTTTATTTCCCCGTGCAACTAACTGTTCCTGTTCCCCCATTCTTCTCCCAGCTTTGTCACAGGACAAGAGTTAGAGCTGCAGATTTTGGTTGCTCAGGCCACCAGCCTGTGCAATAACTATAAAACGTTTTTATTGGTTCTGGGTCCCAATTTTCTCTGTGAAGTAAAGAAGAAATTAACAGATGCAGCAACTGACCAATCAGAAGCAAAGAAAAAACTAATTCACTGCAAACTGCTTTTGGTTTATTAATTCACTATCTGACACAAACACTACTGACGGTATGCATCGAGAATCCTCTGTTGGCAGCTTCTTATCTGCCTGTGCAGAGGTAGAGAGGGGACATGTTGCCGTGGCAACACTACGGCGTGTCTCCTTTTAGTACTTTTTATCTTTTCTTATTTTTTTTTTCTTTCATTCATACTCTGATGTATTTTGGGTTTATATAAAAACAAGAAAAGATAGTGAAATTGTATCAATGATAGCTTCCTGATTCAGTCACAATATGGATTTAAACTAATCATTCACTTTTTTTTGCCATACTTTTCTGTTTTAAAATAGCTCTTCTCTTTAGACAAGAATCTTTTTCTGAAGTTCGTCATTCTGGTCTAATTACAGCTATATTACATTGTCAGGGCACTTGGGCTTTGAACCCTCGGGCTTTTCTACAGCCGTGTCACCAAGAGATCATAAGAGGTCGCTTGTTTGTTATGAAATCAACAGTGGAAAAATAAATAAATAATGTTTTTCAACCCCTAGGGGCAAGTGCAATCATATAATCTGTTTTGGTGTTGGTTTGGAAAATCAAGTTTCTGTCTAAAAGTCAGGAGAAAATAGAAAAGGTTTGATTTCTTATCCTCTAAATAGTTTTTTAATGCCAGCTCAGACAGAAAGGTGCTAAGAAGAAAAATCTCTGTTGTTTCACAATATCTTAGATTATCATGTAGCTCTGGGTCACTGACACAGAAAAGTCTTGCTCATAAAGCTGGGTTTCCTATTAAATGTAGAGTCACTGTTTTAAGCAATTGTAGATCTTTGACAAGTTAAGACTTTTCTTTTAAATATCGGTCAATGGTTTATGCCGTAGTAACGTGCACCCGTGACGGGGTTTGCCCTGAACGGGTGCTGTTTGGGTTTTTTTTGGATTGTCTGGGCCCATGGAGGATCATAAATGGGGTGCACAGGGGTGTCTTGCAGTTCCCTTGTGGCTTGTACGGCCTCACATACTACATACAAACAATGTCACTTTAGCACAGTTGCCATGCAGAATTGTATTGTGAATGTTTAGGAACTATCTGTAAAAAGTATTACGCGCATTGAATATGCACATCATAAGGATTTGTAAAAAGGGGTGGCAGCAGACAAGATTTTCTCTTCAACCCACTCCTTTTCAAGCAGACTGCATAATTTTATGTCTTTTAAACCACTGTGTGTTGACTTTTTCTTAGTTTTGTGTTTGAAATAAACTAAACTGAAACATACACTCTGTCTAATTTCCTAATTTCTAACAGCCAGGCTGCACATTCCTTGCCCGCACCTTTCAATTGAACAGTACTACTGGGCTCCTTGCGCAGTGTGCAGGGTCCAGGAAGGTGATAAAGGGAAAAATCAGAACAAGATGCATGCATCTCACCTACTTGATCCTTCCATGTTTGAGGAAATATAAGATCCTTCAATGTGTGCACCACTCTGTTCTTCCTGGAGGTCTGCTGTTATGTTATGTATAAGTCCTATTCTACAAAAAATGCAATTTTCTATACATTAAATAAATAACCTTAAAAATACTCAGAACAACTTCTGACTTGAGAAGCCACATAGATTATTTCAACTAAATCCAAGGGTCAGCAACTTTTTACACTTAAGCAGCCAAACAGGTTTATATGTGGCTCAGTAGGAGCAATATCTTATCCCTTATAGGACACTGGTTTGGATTTATTATGATATTGTTAGTATTATAACATAAATTAAATATTTTTGGGATCCATAAATAAAACACAAACATTAAAAAATAGCCTTTTGTTTCCAAATATTTATTCTTTTTTGACGGTTTCACGTGACTTTCTTCCGAAATAAAAAAATAGAAAAAATAAAAGGCCCTGTGCCACATTTCATTGCATCAAATATAGCATAAGTAATGTTATGTCAGCAAAGATAAAAAAAATACATTTGTGGTGTATCTCAGCCAGATTTTAATAAATCTAACAAACTAAAATTAAATCAGAGATAATTAAGTGACGCTTACCGTATTTCTGAACCATAGGACCTATTCAAAGCGTCTTAAATTTGCTAAAAAATATAAAATCCACCTTTTAATTAAATGTGCCTTAAATAATAATTATGGATGTTCTCGCTGACTTCAAAGTGATCTTCTGTGCTGCAAAGTGCTCGAAAATCTGTCAGAATGTTTTAGTCCGACATAGTTAAACTACAAAGCCACACGCTTCCGATTCTTGGAGCATTAGATAGATAGATATAGATAGATAGATATAGATAGATAGATAGATAGATAGATAGATAGATAGATAGATAGATAGATAGATAGATAGATTTAGTCCTTCAACTGTTTGTGAATGAGATAAATAAAGT
Source organism: Oryzias sinensis (assembly GCA_037389245.1). Lineage (NCBI taxonomy): Eukaryota > Metazoa > Chordata > Actinopteri > Beloniformes > Adrianichthyidae > Oryzias > Oryzias sinensis. The sequence goes on along the minus strand of CM074499.1, from coordinate 19,830,342 downwards.
TTATTTAAGTTACTTGACTGCACTTTTTAATACCTCGCTCCTTACATTTTACTTAAAAGTAACTTTTTAAAATTAAAAGCTTTTTTTGTTTTCTGTATCCAAAGAGTCACAGTGGAGGGGTTAAAAAGCCACATGTGACTCCGGAGCCTCAGGTTGCAGACCCCTGAGTTAAACAATCCATCGAGGGCTCAGGAGTAAAGATTTTTTTTCCAAAATACCTTTAAGACACCAAAGATAAACAGTGCAACTATACATTTCTGCATTTTAATATAGCCCACACAATTGTAAAAAGGGATGTTTTGTTTGTTAGAAAAATTATGTATTTTTTTTCACATTAAGTACGTATCCTTGTGTTTCTGCTGCTCTTCCTTAATAAATCTAATGTGAGTCAGATATTTTCACAGCCTCTCCTGCTTTTCTACGGCTTGAAGGTGTTGGGGGTGTTCTAGCTGTGGCCGGTGCAGAACCACACCCCTCCCTGGCGTCAGCACTGGTTGGTCTAGGTTTATGCTAACAAGTAACCAGTAGTAAAATGTACAGTCCTCACTTATCAGATTGGCTTTGAACAGCATAGCGAGGCGGTCCCTATAACAAATGTTTAGCTGCAGTTTTTGTTTCCTGACTTCTGTTTGATTCCTTTACACACTAACATTAACTCTGTTGGTACTTCTGACACAGGATTGTTGAGATTGTATCAGGTATGAATCTACCTTGTTGAACATTGTTGTTACCTGGATCATGTTTCAACTTTGAAAGACTCTCAAAAAGAAATGTGTAAATTTAACAACTTGTGTTTTTCTGCTTTTGTGTCTCTAATTGTTTCAGATAATGGAAGTGACGGCTACTTCAGAAATATCCTCTGCTGAATCCACCTTGACTTCTGCATATGCGTTTGTTCCCCCGTCACTGAGAGAGAGTGAACAATACCACGTCTTTATTAGCTACAGCAGCACTGACAACAAATGGACCCACTCCCTGATCAATCAGCTGGAGGCCCACGGCCTACATCCATGCTACCATGAGCGGGACTTTACTCCAGGTCGTACCGTGTTGGAAAACATGTCAGAGTGCATCAACGAGAGCCAGAAGGTTTTACTGGTTCTCAGCACAGAGTTCATGAGGAGCCGCTGGTGTCTACTGGAGGCAAACATGTCCCTATTTCGAGATTGCCTAGAAAGAAAACCCATCATCCCAGTTAAGCTGGAGCCAGACATTTCAGTTCCTCTCCACCTTTGCCACCTCACATACCTGGAGGCCAGTGACCCCACCTTCCTGAATAGGCTGCTCAGAGTACTCTGCACCCCTAATCAGCAGCTTCAGCGGTCCACTGTGGTGCCTTTCCAGCCTCCCTCTATCTACAACGGGAAGGCATTGCAACCTCTGACAGCTGTCAATGAAGAGGGACTACATGAATGGGATTGTGGCCAGTTCAGCGATATGGAGGTGCCAGACCAATTGCGGCTGGTTATTGAGGACAAGAACAGGTATACAGAGGCAGTACGGATTATTAATAACGTCAGAAGGAAAGTGTGGTTTCGTCCCACTTGGGCTAGGGTACTGATCTACCTCATTAGCATAGTTGTTTTGCTTGCTTTTGTGGTGTTCACTGGTTACATAATTGTAGCATTTGACTGGTATGTTAGTCCAACAGCATATATCATTTTGGTAATCTCCAAATGTTTTGCCTCACTGGGGTTTCTTATTCAGTTAATTTTTTGGAAGAAAGATGACGTGGAATACATTCTGAGGGAGTTGAAGAAAGCTGTTGGTCAGGCTAACATGATCCTCTTAGAGGACAATGTCTTAATGGGGTGTAGATCCAATTCAAAAATTCACTTGGTCTACATTTCTTTAGAAGGTTGCAAACAGAAGTTTGCAGAAACCTTTGGTGAGGAAGATGATGCAGAAGGAATGTTTCACAGAGCAGTTCTTTTCTTTTCTTGTGGCTATGCCTGCTGCCTTGCCAAAAGGCACTTCCTTTTCCTCAGTCTGCTTCTGTAAGTCACATAGAAGGAAAAGTGTGTTTCTGCCAGTATGTCTCCCAGCAGCTTAGCAGAGGGGAATGGAACTAGAAAAAAACCTGTAGTTGACCTAGAATAAACCAGTGGTTTACCATAAAGAATTGTTGTTTTTAGGATTTTACTTTCAAGCTTTCAGTCTTTTTTGTCTGTGTTGACAAGGTTGAATATAATTTAGATTTTTTAAAGTGTTTAATTTTTAGTGAGGTTTTAAAACTACACATTTTACTTCCTTAAAATCCACTAAGAACTGAATTTTCTGCAAGCATATGAAGCTTTCCTTTAAAAAATGTTTAAGAAATGTTATCTCTGTGAAAGCAAATGTCTAAATCTCAATTTACTTTTTTTGAACCCATTGTATTTTCCGCACTATAGAGCATACCAGATTACAAGGTGCACTGTCAATGAATGGTCAATTTTTGAATTTATGTCATATATACTGTAAGACACACCAAACTGCAAACCTGTTCATACACAGTGAGTGTTCTTGATCCCACTTTTAGCATATGGTGTTCAGACTGGACTGTTGCTACCTAATATTAGCGCATGTGCCTGCAGTTGGAAGAGGCTTGGTGGGGGATGATTAAGTTGGACAAATCTTGACCCAGTATTTTTTTTACAGCTCTTTTCAGAAATATGGAAAACGTGGTGTCATATAATTCCAGTCAGGCAAAAACCGCAATTTTCAGGTACCAATCGCAGTTTTCACTTTATGGTTGGTACCTGCATGTTTTGAAAGGGAGGCTTCCCATATTTCACGACCAAAGCCAAGTCCCTGATTGGTCAAAGTTCAACTGGTTTAACTTTCAGTGCACATTCAATGGCTTTTTGTATGTAGATTAAAAAACTTGTGAAGCGACGCATGAACACAAGAGTTTTGAAAGCAGAAGCCCAAAAAATGTATATTTACGTTCAGTCAAGTTTCTTAGTGATTGGGAGTGTCTCCACCCGGGCCAGACACGCCCATCTAATCAACAAACACCTGCCTTACCTCATTCACCATTGAAAATGCGCTCACACTTATATCTGTTTGGTCTGATTCCATTACAGTTCCAGAAACCGGTATGGACTAATAATTAATTTCTGTTACAAATATCTTAACTGAACTTCTAAATCTGAATGCTTTCCTTGTTGGTTCTTAATTTTTTAGAGCATTTTGAAATGTGTTTCTTGTTTATTGAAATGTTCAATTGAAATATTGATTTCTTTCTTTTAAGGCTTTCAACCTATCATTATGTTCATCTGTCATAATTAAACAATCTGCCAAAATACACAGAAAAGAAAAGAAAAGTGGATGAGTGATTGAGTTGATTCCACGTCCTTTGGAAAATAAGGTCTATCGAGTCAGGCAGGAGCTGTAGGACACCAAAAGACTCAACAATACATGCGCTTATATAGACTTTTTAATGTCACACGCGACCATTTCTTTCATGTGGACAACCTCAGGGATGTCCACATGAAGGAGGGATCCTCTGTCAGGACGGACAGGCGATACCAGGACTGTCAGAGGCGTATTCCCTTACCTGACTCTACAACTACATGTTTGAATAGTGTAGCAGATGGGCTTCATCCAGATGGAATTGGGGGACAGCTGGGGGCTCGAGATGAGCCAGAGACGAGGTCCACTGCCAAGTACAGGAACACAGACAAGCCAACTGGAATCTGGAATCCCCCAGGGGGAAGTGGGAAAGACTGACAACTCATAAATGGCACTGCACCAAACACAGGCATGGAGAGCTAAATGATACATAAATAATAAAGAATAGAATGAGTAATACACTCACTTTGTCATTAGAAAAAAAAACCACTTTGTAACCTCATGCTGAAATCTAATCACAGCCCAAACAATGTATGTGATCTGAATTTAATATAATCTGCCTTGGGCCACTTGGCCAGATGTGAAATAGTTTCTAACAATTAAATATTTATTTTTTAAATGCTGACAACTCTTTTTAGCAGTGACGTCCCCTGAATGGTTCAGCTTCTCCTGAAAATGAAGAACAAAAGTGCTGGCACTGCAATGGACAAGATAACCTTTAAGGCTCAGCGGATACCATGTGTGGCAAAGTCCCACACACCATGTACTTTAATTGTACGATTTTATTGAAGAGGGCGCCTGGATGAGGATGTGAATGTCCTGTTGCGATTTGACTCAGCGAGTCACACTTTATTTTACCTGCAAGTGCTGTGAAAATGTATTGGAAAAACTGCTATAAAGTGCTATAAATTCAGAATATACAAATTGTTTTTGAGCTGTTCAGTGAAAACACTGTTCATTCGAGGATGGATGTTCGCTTCAATGTATTACCAAATCATAAATTAATCGCATGTCTACCAGAATGCCTTATACTACCTGACATGATTTAATATTTTGTTTTTTTAGGGGGGGAATTAAAGTGTATTTTATCATCATGTGATTCATTAATAGGCAAAGGGATAAGATTTTTAATCTGATACACCAATAGTGGCCATGCTGTTTTTACTCATAAAGCTGGATCCCACAGTTTTTAACTCCTCATAAGTTGTAATTATTTAATTTCTGATTTTTGTTTTTGTTTAATTGACTTACAAATTCAAATCATTGTTTGCAACTCTTGCATCAACCAGGCCTGGATTGCAACAATACATGTAAGTGGTTTTTAGAAAAATTAGCAGTGTTCATCATAAAGGGGCAGTTTAAAAGCAATGATATTTTAGCAAACTTCTTTGTCAATTTTCAGTGTTGTGAAAGGGAAGCTTCAAGTCAGGCGAGGAGGGATACATCCTGAATAGGCTACATAAAAACATATACTGTGTTTTCTATGAATTATTCAAATATGCAACGATAATGTAATAACTAATATATAACATCATTTGTTCAATTCAGACAGGATTCCATCTTAGGTCTCCCTGGTAAGGTTTATGTTAAAAAAAAAGTCCAGTCATTAGCTGAACCTCAGATTCAGGAGGAAGAGAGCAGGACCTGCCCTGGCTACAAAACACTAAACCAGCTTTCAATCCTTGCTAGAATGCACAAGAAACCATGGGAGTTTGCAGATCTAGATTTCACCAGTTTTGCTGTGAACAACACACTGAAGCATACCGGAAGAATTCATGCATGAATACTTTTTTTCTGCTTCTATTGAGAAATAAACAGCTATTGCTCAGATATTTGTTAGAATAACTGTTCTTGCTCCTGCCACCTTTTTTAACATGTTCTTGCTAATTCTCATTTTTTTTTCATTGATTTTTTACTTTATTGCAAGTTATTTAAATTATAAACTGACCAATTTTGCCTCAATAAAAGTAGGTGGTCTCGTTGAACGTCAAGAATTTGACAGATCCTCCCAAGCCTGCATTTTAGTGAAAGGGTGTGGCCTTCTAACATGCTTACTCCTTGACTGAGAGTGGTTGCCATAGAAATGCAGACTCAGACTGATTCAGACCAATGCTTTCTAACACTAACATAAATCATCTGATTCATATCAATTTTTTATATGCACTTCACTACTGTAAAGTATAGCCTACTGGCGCAAAGCTGATTTTCTTCAGAATTCACTGGGATTATGTTAATTATGTAATAAACAGTTGTAGAGTTACTGGTAGTTGACAGTATATAAACACTGATTGACCTCCAGTTACTTTCATTTTCAAATCTGCTTTAAACTGGAAGTCAAAAAAGAAAGCACAAAGAAAAACTAACGAGAAGTTTTACTAGATTGCTATGTAAATTTGTACTTAACATAAATTAGCATATTATACATCACGTTTCTTACAGAAAACATTCACCATTTTCTTTAACCTGCATCCAAACCACGATTCTTAAAAGCATAATTTATGGCACTTGAAATTTCCATTGGAGACACTTTTCTGTTATCTGTAAGTTTGCTGTAAGACATTAAAACCAAATGACATCTCCGCACAGACAGCAGCTCTGTTTGGAAATAGAAGTTATAAAAGGATGCTCTGCTTGCTGCATTCTGCAATTTTACTTCATATTGGGCTGAGTCCTGCACACACCTGCAATGAGTTCACTTTAATCAGGCCAGTATGTCTGCAAGTGGATGTGCAACGTAAATGTTAAGATATTTTTTAACTAAGCATTGCTGCGGGACTTGTAAATCCATCCCATCTGTTCTGGAGCTGATGAGTATCTGTCGTACAAGTCTTTTTATGCCTTGTCTATTTCAAAAGAAAACATGGAACTTCTTATCAGCTTAAAAAAAAAAAAAGAACTGTCAGAGATGTGAGTCCTGCTATGAATCGCATAGAGCCTGGAAGGGCTTCAATATTTGCTCGCATTTATGGCCCTCACAAATTCAGGATATGAAGCGGGGATGAGACATCGGGCCCTGCAGAGACTGTTGCAACAAATCCTGTCAAACACACTGTCAAAAGGCTGGAGGTTTGATGCCTGTGTCACACTGTCCACATTAAAATTTCCTTGTAATTAAAAGGTGGAAATGTGCTCTTGCACCAGCAGGTCAGTTAGATATTAATTAGAATGCCTAATTAGAAGCTTTCTTGTCTCAATTTTAGAAAGAAAAAAAAAAGAGCATGGCCGCTACATAATCGTGAAAGGGCAGTGTGATGGGGTTACGGTGAGAGTAATCTGTCTAATTTTGGTCTCTGTAGTTTAAATAATGGATTATATAGCTTTATTCCATCAGCCTCAGCTCCAGACAGCTCAGATATTGCTTTTATTTTTCAACTGTGTGTATTTCTGTGTGCATGGGAGGCTTTAATTGGAAAGATCAGCAGCACTAATAGCTTCTCTCAAGTGACGAGCCTGTGTTGAAAATGACAGTTTTCTTAGTCCCCAAACCACAAACTGTTCAAGTGTTGCATGTTTTGAACTACAATAGATTTGTCATGGACTTTTAGTGTTGGGAGATTAAAAGAGATTCAAAAATGTAACAATTTATTTTGTCAGTATGGTCTTTTATTTATGTAAACTAAGAAGGTCAACTTTACCTTTAGCCTTGGACTTTCATATGAATTAAACCGATAATTTTAGGTAAACCAACTCAAACCTACTGTGTAATTAAATCGGTAGCCAGGAAATCTGACTTGACGAGAACAAAGGGTGTGCTCAGCTTGAAGTCACTTCATCTACTGTCCTCAGAGAGATGGATGAGTCAACCAGTCGCTCCTTTCATGAGTGTTTAAACTTATTACCTGGGTGGCAGAGCCGCTCTTGTTCAGCTGTATTATACGGTTGTCACCAAGGGTCCACAATTGGCGCTGGTATAAAAGCTAATGAGAGGTTGCTTTTGAGAAAATTTCAAAGTCACTTGTATTTGTCAGGAACTGGAGGGGTAGAATCCAATCTGGGCTTGGTGACAAAAACATTTAATAGATGAAACATTTAATAAAGGAACCAGAACATGACAAAAAATAACTTAAAACCAAACTAAATCCACAGAATCCTCATAATAGCCCTCCCCAAAAGGGCAGTTTCCAGATGCCCAAATACAGCACAAACACCTGGGAAGGGGGCATAGAGGAGCAACAAAACAAAAAAACAAATCCAGGCTCCTGCACCCAAACGGAGGTGAAGGGTCAACATGGTGAACACCTCCACAGGAACAGGCAGCAAGAAAAGCAGGTGCAGACGACTCTATATTGGTTAGCAAACATGATCAAGGGGGATTATTGGCATCCATCCTCATGGGACAGGGAACATAAAGGAGCAGCCTTGGCAGCCCTCAGGAAAGACCACACGAAGCAGAGCAGCCCTGGAGGGCCTCCACAGAAACAGACGGATGAAGAGGAGTTCCCCATGCGATCCTTCTACGGAACACATGCAATGAAGAGGAGCTGTCCCGGCAACCCTCCTCTGGAACAGACGCACGAAGAGGAACGGCCTCTGCGACCCTCCACAGGAACGGGACAGGGAGCATGAATTGTTCTCCTGCGGGGTCTAAAGTGGTCAGGTCATACTGTCAAGACCTGGTGGTATAAGATCCAATAGCCAGGAGACCAACTCTTGGAGAGAAACTTACAATTTAATAAATTGACCAGAACAGGACAGACAACAACTTAAAAACCAAACTTGACCACAGGATTCTCACAGTAGTGGTCCACTTGTAAAAACTGGCTTTTTAGCACGCAGATCTCCCCTAACTGAGAATCCTGCAGCACATGGGATAAATTAATATAAATAAATGAGTGAAGAAAGACCACATTTATTTGCTTACATGCAACCAAAAGCTGGGCATGCAATGAAATGGAAAAAGGTTCATTGTTATGTTGGAACTTAGTCAATCTAAATCAATCTAATGTTCAAATAGATTTCAGACAGTCTATCTGCTAATTTAAATCTGATACTATAAAAGAAGTCATGCAAATTAGAAGATTTGACTGATAAAAATATACTTAAATCACCATGAGGTTCCATGTTGTCATGTTTTCCGCTCAAATCTTTATTATAATGCAAAATGCTACAAAGGAGATCAAAAACTTTTAACCGTGGGTTTTTATTTTTACTGAGTTTGAAAGGCTAATGAGTACTACAACCATAAAAATTAACTACGGGTGATAAAAAGTCCAGATAGATGAGAATATTCTGGGGGGGAAGCAAAGCACAGGATGTCCATATGTAACCCTGTAATGACAGGAAGATCAAAAATACAGGAAGTGAAATTACAAAGGAAGCAGCCCTGGGGATCTTTCTGTTTGGTACAATCACTGGCAGCTAAATGATAGGCCACCAGCAGATAAAACAGTGTTGGCTGAAGAGTGCAACATATTGTTGTTATGTAGCACAACAGAACACAAACCTGAGACTACAGCACAACAGGACCAGTTCAAAGGAATGGCAATTGAACTTTTGTCTAAAAAGACCCACTCCAATGAAATTTTATGCTTGTTGTATTTTTCTGATGGAAGACAGTATATTAAAAAATACACAACTGGGCTGCAAATTTCCATTGAACTATTTCTTTCCCAAAAGAAACTATGTCTTAGAACATGACATAGGTTTTCAGATTTTGGCTAAAAACTGTATATTTATAGGCACCACAGGGAGCAATTTGAAAGTAGATCAAAAGATGACTGGAGTCTATAAGCTACACGTACACTGTCAGGAACTGGAGGACCCAAAATGCAGGAGATCGGGTGGAAAACTTAAACATTTATTAAAGAGATTTGAATGAGACAAATCCATGGGCAAAGCAAAAAGGTGACACAATAGATGATTGCAAACTCAGACACTTAAATACACTGAGGGCAATTAACTGAAATGAAAACAGCTATGACTCCCCCGGGCGAGATAAAACAAAACATGACCAAAACCATTTTATAATTGATTAAAAAACATGCTTCACAATCCTGACATATTTGACGTGCTTTTCTAAAGGATGTATAGGGTTTCTAATTCAAATTCAAAGGGTTTATTATCATATGCACAGTAAAACACAGGTTTCCCTGCACAATGTAATTCTTACTCCGCTGTCTGCTCCGAATGCCAAAAAGTATAGAGGAAACTGAAAAAATTCACACACAACATACACACAAAAACACAAGATGTCGAGTGGCAATTCTAAAAGTGCAAATGTGCAAAAAGTGATACTAACAGTAGCGAACGATGAGGATGCGCAAGGGTGTGCAAAGTGGTGTTTGTTGTTTCAGACTCCTGCTGGGGCTGGAGTCTGGATGGCAGAGTGGTAGAGTTCTTGGAGTCTGGTGGTCCTGCACTTCACACTCCTGCACCGCCCTGAGGGGAGGAGAGCAACAGACTCCTGCCAGTGGGTGGTTGGGGTCCTTGACGATGGAGGCAGCTCTCCTGGAGATCCCAGGTTTGTATATGCTCTGCAGCGAGGGAAGAGGAGTCCTGATGATCTTGGACGCAGTTCACCACTCTCTGCAGGCTTAGCTGTCCATGGCGTGGGAACTGCCGTGACCACACTGGGATAGCTGGTCAGAATGGACTCAACCATGTGCAGCTGTAGAAGTTGCAGAGGATCTTTGGGGACATGCCGAACCTCCTCAGCCTACTCAGGAAGTACAGCCGCTGATGAGCTTTCTTCACCAGCTGTGACGTGTTGAGTGTCCACAGGTGAGGTCCTGGCTGAGGACCCCAGATATTTGAAGCTGCTCTCCCTCCCTACTTCCAGACCCTGATAAGCAGCGGCCATGAGGGTTCCTCCTTCCTCATGTCCACTATCATCTCCGTTGTCTTGTCTGTGTTGAGGGTGAGGTTGTTGTCCTCACACCATTTGTCCTCACACCATGTCACCAGACGGCCACCTCCTCCTGTAGGCTTCTTCTGCCCCGGCCAGTGATGCTGCGCCCTATCACAAAGCAAAGTCGCCAGCAAATCTCAGGATGATGTTGTCTCAAGGAGGAGGCCACACAGTCGTGGCAGGAACAGGGATGAGGAGGATGGGGGCTGAGAACACAGCCCTGTGGTGTGCCACTGTTCAAGATGATGTTGGCTGAAGTCCTGTTCCCTAATCTGGATGACTGAGGCCTGCCAGTCAGAAAGTCCAGGAGCCAGTCACAGATGATGGGGTGTATTCCAAGGAGAACAGTTTGTGGGCAAGTTTGTGGGGAACAACCGTGTTGAATGCAGACCAGAATAATAAAGAGCATCCTGATGTAGGAGTCTTATTCTCCAGGTGTGAGAGGGAGGTGCAGTGCTGGCAATTGCATCTTGAGGTATTATGTTACTGCACGCTGCGATTGCAGGGGGTCTAGTGGTACCATGAGTGTTGCTCTGAATGTGGGTCAGCATCACCTCTCTCTCAAAGCACTTTATAATGATCGGAGGAGGCATTGGTCTGTAGTCATTCAGGCAGGTGGGAGGGCTCTTCTTGGGGAGGGGGGCAATGGTTGTTTAGCCCCAAAAATTCAAATTCTAGTTAAACTGAAAAGACATTTGGTAACTTTATTTTCAAAACAATTATGAGGTCTCTGATTTGTAGTTTTTAAGATTCTTTTACTCATAGTTCAACTTCAGATCAGTATTGTTTTAGGTAATAACATATTACCTAACATATTTTATTTATTACATTGAAGTGTAGTGTCAGGAACTGGTGATGTAGGGTCAATATGGAGGAAGCTGGTGGCAGAAATTTAATCATTTAATAATAAACTTGAACATGCAAAAAACATGAGAGCAACAAAAATGGTGACAAAGCAGAACAGGCTACCTTCAAACCAGACACTTATATAGGCTGCGAGCAATTAAATGAAATGAAGTCGGCTATGGATCGTGATTAACTGAAGGCTACTCAGAGCATGACCAAAAACAACAACAACAAAAAAACTAAACCACAGAACCCTTGCATGGAGAAGCAGATTCAGGAAATAGTATGCTTGTTTTTGTTGCCACTTGGTTCTATAAGTAGGAAATATAGTTTGTGTTCTCATTGTTATGCAAATAACTTTTAGCAGTCTCTGAAAAAGAAAAGTCCATCTACTGAAACACTCTATAAATTGCCTTGGATGGAAGTCATGATAAACTTAGCCTAAATGACAGTAAGACAAAGGTGAGGTTTTTATGAGAGCTCTGGATCCTTCCACTGTTGATCTGGATTCTTTAAATAAATATATGAAACCTCATGTGACTATTTTGGGGGTGACGGTGGAGTCTGAGCTGTAATTTGAAGGACATATAAATTCAGCTGTTAATGATCATATTTCCCCGATTTAACTTAATTACACTGGGTGCTCATTCATTTTAGCATCAATTTTAAGATTCTCCTATTTGTTTCTTAAAGTCCTTAATTTTTATTTCCCACCCTTCCAGGTCACAGTTTCTGTAGAGCAGCAGGAGTTCATTAGAAATCCACCTCTGAGTTGTGGGCGGGACTGTTGTCGCAGAGTAAGCCTGTGCTTATTTCCCATCATACCTTTGTTTACACCCTCTCCCGCTAGCTTACAGTCACTTCACAACCCCAACTTAGCCTTACAGGTGTAACAAAAATAGTGAGCAACATTGAAGACGGATAGACACAACCTATTTTTAAGACGTCTAAAAAAACCTAAGTTTTTACTTCGCTTTAAACACACAGTAAAGGAGCTTCCTTTTTTTTTTTCTATTGCTTTGTAATTTGTATCCATTTTATTAGTTATGTAATGTAACAAGGGATATGAACTTAAGATCATGTCTAATAGATTGCGTGTATGTTTTTATATTAATTGTCTTTTCTGTTTATTATACTGACAGTATTCTGCAGAGACAATTTAAGGCTCTATAAAGTTGGTATGGTGAAATAATAGATTACTATAAAAAGCTAATGTTTATTTTTGAATGCTGGAAAATTGATTTGAATTAGTGTCAAATCTTCAAAATTGCTGTTTTTAAGCCGACTTCAACACTGCAAAAAAACCTTATAACAAGTCACAAATTCATAAAATTTCAAAAGAAAGAAATGTCTTCAAATAAGCAAAAAACGTCTGCCAATTGAATACCATGAATTTTATTTTGAGAATGAAAAATACCTAGTCACTAAGACATATTTTCCCTAAGCTAAAATTATTTTGATTTTTAAAAAAATCTTTTTTTTTTCTGCAAACAGAAAATAAGACAATTTTTCTTTATACTCGGGTTATTTTATTTCTATTATTATGCTGTTTTTGCTATTTAATGTTATAAATGTGAGCGTATAGTCAACAATGGGTTTTTATTTTATTAATTTCTTTTATTTTAACTTTTTGATTTTTTTTTTCACAAAAGTAAATAACTGTCCTTGTAGGCCAATAATGTGTAAATGGAAAAATCCATTTTTCTTTGCCACATATTGATAATTCCACATTTATCAGCTCTACGTTCATTATCTCATCAGTCTGAAACAGAATCAAATCTTTTAGGACCAACAGAAGAGTGTTCCAACATGATTGCTTAATGGTATTTTTCGCTGTCTATTTCTTGTTTTGTCTATGTTGTGTAAAGAAATAGCTCCATACTTTCCATGATGCTGTTTCTGCCTTTTAGTCACATAGTATGGGGTCTGAAATATAGATATGTACATGATAAGTAGCTCCCTGAGGAAACAACGTGGCCCATCAGAAATGGCAGCTCTGCTATCTGGCTCTGGACGTGGCGTCAAAGCGGTATGATACGCAATGGGAGATTAGTGTTGGTAATGATTGTTCTTCCACCTCCGTATAAATTTGAAGAAGAATAATGAGAATAATAAATGTGTAAATCCTACAGGAAATATTCGAACTGCACAACACATTATACCACCACAAACTTTTCATATTTTCAGGCGGAAAGTTCAAAAGTTTAGGGGTTAAAGCGTATGTTGAAAGCCATATATTAATAGATTTATGATATCTTTGAAATTTATGTTATATATATATTATTAAATTGAAAATAACTTATCAAATTCTTGTCACTCAGAAAACGGTGGACCAGTCACCGGTGGACTGGGAAGCCTTTTAAGCAGGAGTCTTTTATCATCAGCAGGAGGGAATGGTAATGTTTCGGTAATAGAAGTAAAAGATAAAGAGACAGAAGCTCAACAATCTTCGGCGAACATCAGGAGCTGATTTGCAGCGATGGGATTTATTTTCCCAAGCATTGAGGCTACATCCAGCAGTCCTCTTTGTAACTCATTGTGAGCACCATATTGACATGCTGGATGCACAAGACAAAGTGTGTGTGTACAATACAAGCAACACTTTTAAGTGAAAACGGAAGAAACAAACAAAAAAAGGACATGTGTGTCAATATTGTCAATGTTGTTTCTGTTAGATGTGCTGCTGGGATGAGTTGTTTGGATGTTCAGATGTAGGTGTGACCTTTCTGTGACTGTGAAGTCCTGAGAGACATTAGTTAGAAATGAACATTAATCCCTCACAGAATCTATACAAGTTCTGTATATCTATACAAGTAGCCAGTAAGTTTACTGGCTACTTTATAGGCACACCTATGCAACCGCTGGTCAATGCAAATTTCTAGTCCGCCAATCACATGGCAGCAATTCAATGCATTTAGGCATTTAAACATGGTCAAGGCGATCTGCTGCATTTCAAACTGAGCATCAGAATGAAAAAGAAATGTGATTTAATTAACTTTGAAAGTGGTGTGGTTGTTGGTGCCAGATGGGCTGGTCTGAGTATTTCAGAAATCACTGGTCTACTGGGATTTTCACCCATAACCATCTCTAGGGTTGACAGTAAAAGGTCTGAAAAAAAAAGAAAGTATCCAGTTTACAGCAGTTCTATGAGAGGAAATGCCTGGTTAAAAATGGCAGTAGAACACCAGACTGGTTCCAGCTGACAGAAAGCAACAGTAATTCAAATAACCACTGGTTACAACCGGTGTTATTGTTGGTCCATGCTTAAGGTCTGCTACGTTGTTGTGATTCTCAGTCATGGTGTCATTATAAATGAAAAGTCCTAAAAATATTATTTCAGTCAGACAACTCTTGCAGAAGAAATATTTATTTGACATACTTACTTCCACATTCTGTTGGTATCAGCATCTTTTAGTCATACATATTCGCTCAATCAATGAGAAATTTCCATAAAACTTATGTAACAAAAACCCCCAACAAAATCATCCAGAAGAAGAAAATGTGAATGTATAATCAGTGTGTAATAAGAGGGCCATGGCATCTATTTCCATTTCATTTCATTTCCAGTATGACTGCTATGTGACCCGGGACCATTGACTGCGGTCAGCCTCTGCTCGAAAGTACAGCGCCACGAAGGAATATGCTAATTAGTGGATCTGCTATGTGCACCCGCACCATTGGGACTGGTTTACTGCTCAGCCACTCTAAGGAACATGCTTTAGTGATTCGCAGGACCATTATCGCCTGCTCAAGCACAGCGCCACGAAGGGGACAGGATTTGCAGCAGACCCGCACCGATGACCGAGACGCTTCCCGTTCGTGGAAACCACTAGAGGAACATACTATCTGAAAGAGAGAGGGAAAGAAATAAAAGGGGAGCCAACATAAGAATTACCCATTCCTGATCTTAGAACTTAAAGCCCACGTATTCAAGCAAAATGCTAAAAGGAACTATAATTTAAACCGCCAATAACAACCCGTATGAGACACTAACTTAAAATCCAATCCAATGCTTCCAATGGCATATTATGACATGCTTAGTAGCATCCATTATTCAAACTTCCATTAAAGTAAGAACAAGCTTGACGGCCATAAACCTCTTCCATGTTAAGGACCATTTATACGAGCTTAAATAACATCTATTATCAAGCTCCCCAACAACAGCACTACGAATCTATGCTTAATGGCAAAACTTTTCCATTTGGCATACCACCATACACGCTCAAGGAAATCCATTTAATTGAGGTTCCATCTAAATATTAAGAACGAGCTCAACGGCCATAATTGCTACGCTTCATTGGCATACCACAAACAAATAAGCTTAAGAACCAAATTCGAGCTCCATCGCATACTATGATACAACTTAGAATATCCTAAATTTTGAGGCTTCCACCTGGCAATAATTTTCTTTAAACATCTATAATCGAAGAATTTACATTCATTCTGCTGTTGATATTGATTGATTAATCTCAGCCAGAAGTGTCAGGCTGAATGCAGAGGAGGTTCATCAGCCTTCACTTTCTTGTAGTGCAGCAATAGGTATGTCGAGCAGTCATTTGGCAGCACCAGATCAAGGAATGCAGGCGACATTTTCGAAACGGAGAAGCTGATCGGGCGAGGGGTTCACAGTCTTCCAGGATGCGATGCATAGATAAAGACAAAGCAGTATTAGTCTTGACAAGAATATACAACAATTCCAGAAACTGATCAGGTCTAAAAATGCTTGAGATAATGAAATAACAGTGCTTTTTAAAGAACAAATCTAGAAAGTGAAATTTAGTAGATAGTTAAGGTGTAAAGACCCATTAGGATTTATCAAGACCATATAAACCAATTACAATCACAAATTCTTAAATATGAATGGATAGTAATACAGGAATTGCACGAAATCTTAAACACCAATTTATATATACCCAATGATAAGAAAGTAATCCCTTGACAGTTTCTTAGAGGGCTACACCTTCAGGAGGTCAATAAGGAGCAGGTGATGGAAGAGAAATAAGAAGATTTTGTAGATGAGGAAGGTCAACATCCCAATGTAGCAAGGATTGTGAAGCCACAGATTTGATGTTTTATTTGGTCTTAGTGGTTCTCAAATTGGTGGAAAACAAAGTACAGACTGCTGAAATTTTATTTTAGTCAAGGGCGTCTGGATACTGCAAAAGAGAACTTGAGAGCCATGAGGTTTTGATAGTATTTTTACAGATTGAACCTGCCATTTAGAAGCGTGAGTATAACAAGCCTCTAAATGGGGATGCATCTAGTGAGTGTCATCTGCTTAAGCAAGGCAGATAGAAGACTGACTTCTGTGGGACACAAGATTTATCCTGAACTAAGCTTGAGCGCAAGGATATATTTCACGGTCAGGTAGAAATTGCTCAAGGTGTTATTTAAACATTAAACTAAGTCAACCGATGACAACACTAGAATTCACTATTGTAACAGCCTTAATAATATAATCTCCAAGGTTGAAATTTCTCATAACCGGAAGTATTCCTCAAACCATCAGAGCGGATTCTGGCGGCCGGACAAACAAACCACCTTTCTAAATCCTTTTCCAAAAAAAACCAGAACGCACAGCCCAGATGAACAAGTGGAGGGAGCTCTGAAGACACAGCCAGTCATCAGTAACAAAACCATCTGCCATAGAGAGGTGAAGAAACTGGATTATCTAGAAAGGACTGTATTGTGTTAGTTCGTAACCCCATCAGTTTCTTACACACGGAAATAATGAATAGTGACTCAGAGACAAAAACTTAGCTTTTTAGGGAGGTTTACTGCACAAACACTATGACAGACAGATGAACATGGTGTATCTAAAGTCATCCAAACTAACGAAGCCTAGGATGTGTTGGTATAAACCCCTGCATTTGCATATATTCAGAAGATTCTGATAACCTCGTGGGTGTAACCACGCTCTACAGGTTACTGCTGGAGAGAAGCCTGCTACAAAGTGAAGATAAGTCTGAGGCCTGCTACAGATCACATTAATGCACAGAAAAAGAGGGAAATATGAGAATAAACTGTTATGGAACAATAGTTTGGCTGTGCTTTTTTCTAATGTAATATAATTTTGAGATGACAATACATGCTCAGTGAATTAAGCTTAAGTTCATTAGTGTAATAAAGTTAAAGGTAGTTTCTAAACTATTCTTCACAGAGAGGCGATCAAACGAAAAATACAAAAAAAGTCCAGAACAGGAACACGAATAAGATCGAATCCACGGCAGCAAGAACACAAGATGAACGGATGACCATAGGACCAAAAGCTACAGCAAATATCAGGTGGCCCAATCATTGACAAATCATATTCAACCAAAAAAATGAATAAAAAACAACATGCTGCACAAAGCTAGAGACATATAATGGGGAGAGGCAAGTAAGCATCAATGAACGATCCAGATCCATAGAAGAAAATAAATCCAGACAGGTGGAGGACCATACAGGGCTGGGACAACGTGGAAACCCAGATTAGAAAAATAAAGTTTTTGCCATAGAAATTCAAAAAAGACCAGGATGTAGAGAGTGAAAATTCGTCACCGAGAAGTCATCATTAACTCAGAAATGGAAGGACCTATTGTCAGCAAATATCCAATGCAGGGCTTCTGATGAATAAAGTCGAGAGCAGAGTGACTGCCACGAGCAGCTGAAAGGTAAACCCATAAAAAACTTCAAGCGCCAATCAATTCCCCAAGAGAGGCATGAGGCAGAACAGCGAGAACATCAGCGATATTGAAAAATCCTCAGCCTTAGCATCGCGCTCGGGGAAAATTGTGAGTATTGCACAGCTGGAAGTTATATACTATCCTGAAGGCATCAGGCCACTGATGCCAAGAAAGATGAACTGCAGGGCGCTAACAGGTCCAGACGTTTCGCCACCTGAACACTTTGGGGCCACCCGGTGGCTTTGAAAACGATGCCCCCTGAAGTATCCATCACATAGCCCCACAAACCTCTCCAAACCAAACCGAGAGAATAACAATTAATCCTCCAGCCGAGAAAACAAGGCCGCGATTTAAAGACTGACACACTTACTATCGCGTCGGCGTAAGTCCCTGAAGCTAGGCAGGACCCACTGGGGAAAACAGAGCGGGAAAAACAGGCGGAGCAAACCAGATGTGAACAAGGGGCAACTAACGGATCGGCCAGTGAATAAAATGTTATATAATGCTGCATAAAAGAGACCAATCATAGGGAAAATGTCCACGGAGCTGAGACGGGTCCAAGAGAGACTAATTCACATTCTGACTAATCATCAGCTACAACAACGAAGAAAACAAACAGAAGAATCGCCATAATAATAAAGCAGCATCAATTTAAAGATAGTCAAGATTCACATTCAGCCTCAAAGAACAAAACAGCAACAGAAATATGAAAGCCACAACAAATCTAGTCAAAGAAGGAGAAACCAGTTCAGACAAGACCGCCAGCCTTCACAACCAGAAAGACCCCACAACCCCTGAAAATAACCGGACGACGCAGAATCTGCTACAGCAGAAAAATGAATCAGAAGTGCATCATGAAGTGGACCATGAGTCACAAAAACTACACCCCAGGGTCTTAGGGCGTTGACGCCACCGAGACTGAAGTAAACAGGAAGCAAGAACTCAGCTCTAGAAACTATTACAGGAAAAGAACTGTATGCCGATCATCAGAGAATTCGCCGACCACGGCAGACGGTACATCTGAGATGCCTTATCGGGGCCACGGATAACCCACCACCACGAGCACACTTCTGCGGATGCATCAGCCGACTGCTGATCACCGCAAAAGGAGAGCAGACGCGGCGAAATGAAAACCCGACATCAGAAAAATGGGGATCATCCATCCGAAGGACGGGGGGAACACATCAAGACGCCGAAAGAGAAGGAGACCCGCGTGCATGGAGAAGAGCGAAGAACGAGCGCTGAAGGTAAGCAGCAGAAATGAACAACTGCGCACCTAAGCGAAGAGGACGCTGAGCAGGTAGTTAATTAACTGAACCGCCTTAGGGCAGCCACTCAGCAAAACACAGCTACGAAAGTATCTGCTCGAAAATACGCATAAGTCGCCATTTCAACTGGTCTAAAGATGTTTACCCTTCAGAGCAGCTTTAGTCTTGTCCAACAAAAACTTTCAACGATGTTGGACCCCAAGTTGCTGAGTACATCATCACCTGTTCCCATTATACCTCTGAAAAACGGCGCCTGTTGTCACGCTGAGTATGTTTGTGCAGTGATATTAAAACAATCGACCTTGTTGAAGGATTGAGGCAGTTCTGAAGGGAAAAGGGGTCTAAATCCACGCTTGGGTAAAGTGTACTTAATTAAAATGGCTTGTTATTGTATTTGTTAATTGAAAGGTACAACATAACATAGCATAGCATGAAAACCCACAAATCAGAAAAAGTCCAAGATATCAAGTGTCAAATTGTTTCATTGATTCTGAACTGCTTCCTATATGACTTTATTCTTGGAAATAGCAAGAAAAATACATCAACTGATACAAGTTTAGAAATAAGATTAAGTATTTTCCCATCAATCAAAAATTCATTACTGTGTTTATCCTCCTGATTTGCTTTTGCCTCATCAACTCTCCCACCAGAAGTCTGTAGCAGAGCAGTCATCATCTTAGCATAACATGAATCTTTTCCTTTCATTTTGGTCCTAAAGGAGTATTCAGACAGACAATGCCCATGGGTGAGCTGGTCTTACAGAATTATGCTCTCTTATTGAGCTGCACTCAACAAATCTCCACAGGAATTGCACAAAGGAACATCTTAATCAGAGATCCTACAAACAATTCTTCACAAGTGCTTTGGTGCTATGACAAAGCTGTTCTCATAAAATGCTGTGATGAGGATTCTACCTGTAGAAGGTTAAAACTCTTCTATATTTCATTTATTCATTCTCTCTATGACTAATGTACACAAAGGTGAACTGCTTTATGATGCTGTATTCACATGTGACTCATTGCACAGAGTCAAAGTGAATATTCAAAACATGCAAAGTTGGTAATGGGGCAATTACTATATCAATGGAGAGCAATTAACATCACCCAGTGAGGGCCCTTGGGCAAGGACCTTAACGCTGTTAGCCTTGCCGCCGCCTGCCTGGGTAACTCACCGCCCCGAGGGGATGGGACAATATGGAGGATAACTGTGATACCAAGGTGCAGGACAGAAAGTGGGACTTTCTTTCTTCTTTCTTGACAAAACCAGCTTATATAGTTAGAACACAGGTATGTTGGCAAGTTAATTGTAATTTTTTTAAAGGGTAAAATGACAAATATAGGAAGAGGAAGCTATGGTGAAACAAATTTCAAAGTGTTTTATCTCAAAAACACACGGGCGAGGGATGGCGGCGTTAATGCATCGCATATTCAGTGTCTCTCCAGTTTTGCAATGCGGTATTCTTGCTCATTTCGGGTCTGTTCGCATTGAACACATTTGCTTTTAACATCATACACTCGACACGAAGCTTTTGATATCGTGAGGACTTTAACAGCAGCTTATCACCAATCTTCACTCATCCCTGAGATCGCTTAGAACAACCGGTAGTTCGCGACTTACCCGCCGGGCGGATACCAAGAGGCGGCGTCTGATCAGAAACAAAAGGCGGGGAAGCGGAGGCGGCATTATTAAAGCACACCGCCGCCTCTTTACCCAGCATCTTCGCCAATGTGCGGTCACAGGAACAACATGAGTTACGACCGATCACCCACAGTAAGAGACTTAGACTGCAATGTCATGGTCGACGTACCCAACAATGCTATTGAGCTAGCAGGACGCTTAAGATGTCTGCAGAGAACAGCAGGATGACCGCAAGACAAGAGGTGGTGATTGTGCATTTATGGGGTCAACAAAGCTTGCGTATGGTGACACTGCCGCCCACAAGACACTTTCTGCTCAGCTTAACCGGTTTCATGGTTAAATGTAGACCTTTTATCTGCCAGGAGTTTCCACCATAATAACTGCAGCCTATTGCAATCGATGCTAATGCCAAGCTTGCTTTGAATGAACTTCATGCTGAAACAACAGATCATTTCACCAGAGGTTGCTTTTATTGTTGCGGTGATTTAATCACTGCAAATTAAAAACAGCACTCTAAATTTCACTATCATTTCTTGCCACACCAGAGGAGACAAAACTGGATCATGTTTATACAAATATCAATGAGATTACATCGCTAACCCTCCCCCCACCTCGGACAGTCTGGATCACCTTTCTTTGTTTCACCCCTAAGTATTCACCCCTCATCAACTGTGTGAAGCATCAGTGGAAGACCATCAAAGTATGGCCAACTGGAGCAGACACTGTACCAAGACAGGTTTCAACACACCCTAGGACTGGAGCATGTTTGCTTCCACAGGCTGCCTGTGGCTCACATGGGACATTGATATCTACACCTCCTCCTGTACTGATTACATCAACTCACCATTGACAGTAACAACAGAAAACAGATAACACTGCAATTCCCAATCAGAAGCCATGGATGAACAAGGAGGTTCGACTCCTGCTGAAAGACCGCAACGCTGCCTTCAGGTCAGATGACGCTCAGGCTCACAGCAATCCAGGGCTAACCTGAAAGGGGCATCAAAAGGCCAGTACTGCTACAAGCTGAAGAAGGTAGAGGAACACTCTTCAACTTCTGACCCTCGACAAAGATGTGGCAGGGCATCCAGATCATCTGTGACTACAAGTCAAGCAACCTGCACACTGGGTCAGTCGCGGACGCCTTTCCTTAACGAGAGTTTTCAAATGATTTTTATGTCGCCAACAGCGACAGCAAGTGACGGGCTACCAAAATCTTACCCTCAGCAGACCACCAACCCCTTAAACTCACCTCAGATGTCTGGGGTCCGCATCGAGCCGACCAACGCGACGAAGGCTGCTGGTCTGACGGTATTCCTGGACGTAGTTTAGGGTATGTGCAGAAAGCGCTTGCAGGGAATCTTCACAGACATTTTCAACCTGTCCTCTCCCCAGCAACTGTAGCCAACATGTTTAAGTCCACATCCATTGTGCCAGGTGGTAGTACCGAAACACTCTCCCAACGCAAGGCCTGGAATGACTATCGCCTGCGGGCACTCACACCCACTGGTCATGAAGTGCCGAGCGACTGGTCCTAGCACACCTCAAAGACTGCCTCCCCACCCACACTGACCCACACCAATTTGCCTACCGTGAGAATAGGAGTTATTGGAGGATGCAGGTATGCATGCAAGCTGCACACTTGCACTCACATTACCTGGACACACAACAACACATATGTTAGGATGTTGTTTGCTGACCAGCCTAGCATTTAACACCGTCATTCCTCCAAGCGACCGCCACAAACTTTGGAGACCTGGGAATCAACACCTCCCCTGCAACTGGATTATGGACTTTCTAACCACAGGCCTCAGTACACTGGTCAGGTCACACCCACTCCACCACACCATCACACATATTGAATATGCATCACAGGGTTGTGCTGAGCCCATTCCTGAGCTTCCCTACACTCAATGACTGCAGTTTTCTCCGCAGTATGGATCCAACTCCATCATTAAGTTTGCAGATGACACCACGGTGATTGGCCTCATCAGTGACAATGATGAGACTGCCTACAGGGAAAGAGGACAGCCACCACATGGTGTAGCTGGACAATAACCTGCTCCTCAACACCAACAAGACCAAGGAGCCTATTGTGGACTTCAGGAAGAAGAATGGGAAGCACTTCATGACCCATCCACATTAATCGGGATGGTTGTTGAACCGTGGTTTCCAGCTTCGCGTTCCTGGGAACCACCATCCGGAGGACTTGTCCGCCACAAACACCTCCAGCTCTGGTCAAGAAGGGCCACTACAGCGCCTTTTTCTTCCTCAGGACACTGGAAGAAGAACCAGCTGTCTTCATCCATCCTGGTGAACTTTCATCGTAGCGATCGAGCATCCTAACAACGTGGTTGCATCTCAGTCTGCATGGAACTGCTCAGTGGCTGACCACCGCAAGGCACTGCAGAGTGGTGGTGAAACTGCCAGTGCATCACAGTACACCACTTCCTGCTCTTTTGAGGTCATCCAGAGAGCTGGCCTACGTCGAGTTTCGCAGCATTCTTGCTGACCTCTCACCCTGACCACGGACTGTTTAACTCTCCGGGAGGCGTTTCAGAGCTCTGGACAAGGACCAAGATTCAGGAACAGTTTCCCTAAAGGTTCTCCTTTGCTGAACTCTTCCTCTGACACCCCTAAAACACCCCCACACACCAATTATAGACTCTCTTCAACACTCTGAATCATTTATTTATTCACAACAAGCCAAAACAGTAACTTGTTATTACTTGTAATTCATTGTCTGTTCATCCAGAACACGGTATAATCCATTCGGCACATTAACAGGAATTATTTTTCATGCACTTACTGTCCATGCACATGTAAATTATGTTCATAGTTCTGCCGCAGTTCATACCTTTACATAGCCCATCTGTATAGTATATATTCATAGGCTAACCTATTCGTATATCGTGCTTTATAGTATTAATATCTGTAAATTATGTCCATAATACTAACTTGTATATATTAGTAACATACTATAAACTTATTTCTGTACTTACTGCTTATTGCACTTCTGGTTAGATGCTAACTGCATTTCGTTGCCTTGTACCTACATGTGCAGTGACAATAGAGTTGAATCTAATCTAATCTAATCTAATTGAAACATTTTCTTTTGAATCATGTTCTCTGTCCTCATTAATAGCTCTAATCTTGCAAGTTTACTTCAAAACTTTTTATGACTGCGTAAGGAAAATCATGGTTTTGGGGATTTAAATATGTTCATTTTTCTCATGATGGAGATATATATAAAGAAAATTGCTTTTTAAAATCATATTTTTTCTTTATTCAAATCGTTGTGAATAAGGAGCAGAAAATAAAATAGTTGTTTGAAAAAGCCTGTAGCTGTGACATAGGAAGTTAAGCAGTCGGCGGCACTAATTTCCATTCTGATGGATCCACTAGATCCATTATCTTGTTTTCCTTGGCTGTTAAGTGTTAGCTCTCAAAACCGATAACTTTACGTATTGCTCTATTGTTGTTTGTGACGTCCCACAAAATAATACAGAGGAGCCAAGGTGAGATGCCTTTTATTCAAGAACAAAGTTGCTTAATGCAGGGGTCAAGACCAAGTACGGTCACCTCCGCCACCTCATTTCACCACCTGTGATGTCTTGAAGAGCGAGCCCTTCCCATTGGGCGTGGTTTCACCACAGTCCAGGGTGAAACTGCTGAGGAGTAATTTTAACATGTTACATGAATACATAACACAAAACACTGTGGCTCCTCTTTGTCACATCTGCTGACGGTGCCAGCCACACCATCCCTCTCTGAGGATCGACGATGTCCAGCGATCCAAAACAGCAGTCCGCCGCCGCTGGCAAGCCTCATCACCGATTCTCGCGACACACGCCCTTCCGCCGCTGCCGATGGATGCACGAAGGTTGCTGCTCCACGACGGGATCTTCCGATCCGCCTCGCTATGCGCTGGCCCGGGTCGTTTCAGCCTGGCAAAGGCCCTTCCATAGCCACACGCTCGCTGGTTCGTGATGGCACCTAGTCGATCGGAGCTGCTGACAGCAAGTTCTATATGCACTATTACTAGTTATAACCACAGGATCCATCTGGTTAGCTTCTGATATTGTTAAGGTCCACTTTAGTTCCAAGTCTGAATCTGCAAGAAAAGTTCAGTCACTGAGCCAGAAATAAATCTATATTACTATAATAGCTAGTATGCTGTATAAGTTTAGTAAAAAATAAAAATGTACATTATGTCGACAGCAAATTATAATGCATATTATAAAAGATGTTGATAATTGCCCTGCAGCTATTATCATGTCAACATGTGTACTATTAATGAAGCCTCGCAGCATTAAAAGAAAAAATTAAAATGACGTACCTGTGAAATGATATACCTTCTCCTTCATGGACCTATTTCTCTGATTTTGGCAGTTGAAACTCAAACAATGAACTGGTATAATGCAAAAATGTGTTCAGATGCATGCACTGCAGGGTAATCTAGATCTCACCAAGATGGCAGTGCGGATGTCTCTCTAGCTAGCTTAACCTATTGGTTGAGGCTAAGGGTTGTGTTAACGGGCAGAGAGGGTAAACAAAGGATGCTATGGGAAACAAAGTCAGGCTTTACTCTGTATCAAGAACCTACCAAAGTCAAAGGCAAAATTTGGATACCATTACAGATCAAAAGATGATTGAAAAAGAGATTCTCTAAATCATTTACATTTTGAGTCTTAACTCTAATGTAAAATAAAAACAAGTAAACAAGAGGCTGACAACTTTTTTTATGTGTCTGTGTTAGAAGAAATATTCAATTTCTTTTCTAGTTGATGTCAACTCTATTCGTCACCTTAAAGGTAGGTCACATGTCAGCCAGGCAAACAGGTGAGGGAGTGAGGAGATCATTTCCATATATAACGCTCTGTTAGGAAGGTAGAGTGGCACAAACAATACTTCGCACTAAACTGAGATCATTGCAGAGCTCAAGTGTGCTGTGGTTGATTACAACATGAGAGCGAGCTGCACAGCACTCAGGGAGTGTGGTTAGAACTCAGGAGGTGGTTCCCGCTGGTGACCGGAGGGGGACAGAGTTCTTACTTCTGACAGAGTCCCCTACATCAGACCTCAGGCCTCCCGACCAAAGGCAAGCCCGGCCTGGGAGTTGGTCTGTTCAAGTTAGCATCAGGGGAATTCCCGCTGGATAAGGGAGGGGTCAATAAAGACCTGGGAGCAACCCGCCTAATGGCTACACATTTCCGCCATATCTGTACATATGTTTAAAAAAAAAACATATCTCGAGATCACTAACAGTTCGTTAGCCTCATTGCATAATTGCCACAGTCACATTTAAGAAAAATTTTAAAAGCAGGAATAATCACACTTTTTGGAAATTAGGTTCTAATAATTTTGCTTGTCCACCGTATAATTGGTTAAATGACAGAATCAGATTCTGATTTTATCCTGAGTAAATATTAAAACTTGCCCAACAATATAATCTCATATCTGTGCCATGAGGCAAATGAATGTTTTTTTTTTTGGGGGTTAGAGGGGTCAGTGACCAGATCTGTACCTGCTTTAAAAAATAACACGTCTCGAGATCACTAACAGTTCGTTAGCCTCATTGCATAATTACTACAGTCACATTTGAAGTAGAATCATATTTTAAAATGAGGTTGTGAAAAAATCTTTTGTGCAGTGCATTATTGCAATAAAAGAATCGATTCTGATTTTTATTCTAAAATATTACAATTTGGCCAACAATATAACTTAGGAATTCATGCCATGAGGCTAACGAATGTGGGGTTTTTTTGGGGGTGAGAGTGGTTTCTTGAAGAGGAACCAGTGACCATCAGTTGACAGTGAAGGAATGCCCCCTCCCCTCTTTACTACCACCCCCCTTGGCCCCTCCAATGTCTTCGACACATTTCCGTCATATCTTTACATGCTTTAAGAAAACATATCTCGAGATCACTAACAGTTCGTTAATTCATTGCATCATTACAGTCATATTTAAGAAAAATGTTCATCAGAAGGAATAATCAAAACTTTTGGAAATTAGGTTTTAATAATTTTGTTGTGCAGTGCATCTATAAAATAAAAAATAGGATGCAGATTTTTATCCTTGAGTAAATATTAAAACTTGCCCAACAATATAACTACAGTATTTTGATGCCATGAGGCTAACAATGTTTTGTTTTTAGGGGAGGAGTTTTTTTAAAAGGAGCCAATGACCCAACAATCAACAGAGAAGGTGGCCTGGTAAGATTAGTCTGGGTATATGTGCTGTGGTGTAGAGCTTTGGGAAGGGCGACACCAGCGAAGAGTCTAGGAAGAAGTGCTTGGGTGTAAAATCTGGGTCAGGCTGCTCTCAGTAAAATAATGTAACAGGCGGTAGCAGTGAAGTGTCTGGGGAAGGCAGCTTTGGCCCAAAGTCTGGGAAGGTTGGGTGTAGAATCCAATATGGCTCTGGTAAACTACAGGCGAGGCGGTCTGTGAAGAGTCTGGGCAGGCGGTTGTAGAATCTGGGGTATGACGATCCGGTGAAGAGTCTGGGGCAGGCGGCTCCGAATAAGAGTCTTGGGTAGGCGTTCCTGATAAAGAGTCTTGGGCAAGCGGCTCCGGTGAAGAGTCTGAGGCAGGAGGCTCCGGTGTAGATTCTCGGGAAGTTAGATGGGGTGTAGAGTTGGGGAAATGCGGCTCCGGTCAAGAGTCTATGGCAGGCGGCACGGGCTGGGTCTGGGGCAGGCGGCTCTGGTGATGTTTCTGGGGATGGCAGCTGGGGTGTGGAATCTGGGGCAGGCGGTTCGGTGATGTTTCTGGGGATGGCAGCTGGGGTGTGGAATCTGGGGCAGGCGTCTCCTGTGTAGAATCTGGGGCAGGCGGCTCAGTTGAAGAGTCTGGGGCAGGGAAATGGGGTGTAGAATCTGGGGCATGCGGCAACTGTAAAGAGTCTAGTATGCCCAGATGCAGGTCTTGGGCAGGCAGTCTGTGAAGAGTCTGGGCAGGAGGCTCTGGTGTAGAGTCTGGGAAAGGCAGCTGGGTGTAGAGTTCTGGGGCAGGCGGTTCGGGCTCGGAGTCAGGGGCATATGGCTCTGGTGATGTTTTTGGGGATGGCAATTGGGGTGTAGAGTCTGGGGCAGGCGGCTCCGCCTGAAAGTCTGGGGCAGGCGGTTCGGGCTGAAAGTCTGGGGCAGGCGTTTGGAGTTTAGAGTTCAGCAGGAGGCTGGGCCAGAGTCTTGCATGCTGGCCCAAGTAGGGGCTAGGTTTCTTAGAGTTCAGTAAAGTGGTTCAGACTTATACCTGGGACAGGGGCTGGGATCAGAGTTCGGGCAGGCCGGCCAGGCTCAGAGCCTGGGTGCAGGACGTTTGGGCTGAGAGTCTAGGGCCAGGCTGGGGTGTAAAGTCTAGGGCAGTCTGGGGTGTAAATACTGGGGCAGGCGTCTGGGCTGAAGAGTCTGGGGCAGGCGTTTGGAGTTTAGAGTCTGGGGCAATGCTGGGGTGTAGAGTCTGGGGCAGGCGGCTCGGGGGTAGAGTCTGGGTAAGAGGGGTTCAGAGTCTGGGGGAGGCTGGGGTATAGAATCTGGGGCAGGCGGCTCTGATGAAGAAGCTTGGGCAGGCAGCTCCGGTGAAGAGTCTGGGGCAGGAGGCTCCGATGTAGAGTCTGGGAAAGGCAGCTGGGGTGTAGTGTGAGTGGAAGGCGGCTTGGGGGTTGAGTTTTGGGCAGGCGGCCTGCCCGGAGTCTGGGACAGGCGGCTGGGGTGTAAATACAGGGACAGGCGGATGGGGTGAAGAGTTTGGGAAAGCGGGCTCGCATAAAGGGTCTGGGGCAGGGGTCTAGGACTTAGAGTCTATGGCAGGCGGTTCAGGCTTAGGACCTCTGTGGGTAGGCTACTGGGGATCAGAGTTCGTGGTTAATCTTGCTGGGCTGAGAGCCTGGGGGCAGCCGGGTTGGGTCAGAGGTGTCTGGGGGCAGCCGTGGCTGGGATGTAAAAGTCTGGGGGCAGGCAGCTCTTGGCTAGAGTCTGGGGAAGAGGGTTTAGAGTTTGCAGGCTGGGGTGTAGAGACCAGGGAAGGAAGATGGGTAGAGTCTGGGGGCAGGCGGGTTCAGAGTTCGGCTGGCTGCTCGCCAGCGGCCTGGGGCAAGGGTCAGCTTAAAGTGTCTGCGTATGTTCAGGGTCTGGGTGGTTGGGGTGAAGAATCTGGGGCTGGCAGGCTTTTGTGTGTAGAGTCTAGGCAAGCGTTGGGCGCAAAGTCTGGGCAGGGGACTGCAGAGTCTGGGGCAGCAGCCCTGTGTAGACCTGGGGCATGCGACTGCAAGAGCCTGGGGGCAGGGCGTTCAGTGATGATTCCTGGGGCAGGCGTGCTCTGGTGTAGAACAGGGCAGGCGTGTCTGGGCTGGCAGCTCCAGGTGGCGCGTGCTTGGGCCTGGGTCTGGGGCAGGCGGCTCCGTTAATGTTTCTGGGGATGGCAGCTGGGGTGTAGAGTCTGGGGCAGGCAACTCCTGTGTAGAGTCTGGGGCAGGCAACTCCTGTGTAGAATCTGTGGCATGCAGCTCCAGTAAAGAGTCTGGGACAGGCGGCTCCGATGAAGAATATATGGCAGGCGGCTCCGGTGCAGAGTCTCTGGCAGCTGACTGAGGTATAGATTCTGTGGCAGGCAGATCCGGTTAAGAGTCTGGGGCAGGCGGCTCAGGTGTACAGTCAGTGGAAGGCGGCAGGGGTGTTGAGTCTTGGGCAGGCGGCTGGGGTGAAGAGTCTCGGGCAGGCAGCTCTGATATACAGTTAGGGGCAGGCGGCTGGGGCGTAGAGTCTGGGGCATGCGGCTTCGTTGAACTGTCTGCAGGCGGCTCCGGTGAAGAGTCTGGGAAAAACGGTTCTTGCTCAGAGACTTGGGCAGGCAGCTGGGGTGTAAATACAGGGACAGGCGGATGGGGTGAAAAGTCTTGGGCAGGCAGCTTGCATAAAGGGTCTGGGGCAGGGGGCTAGGTTTTAGAGTCTGTGGCAGGCGGTTCAGACTTATACTCTGGGAGAGGGGCTTGGGATCAGAGTCTGGGGCAGGCCGCTCAGGCTCAGAGCCTGGTGCAGGACGTTTGGGATGAGAGTCTAGGGCAGGCTGGGGTGTAGAGTCTAGGGCAGTCTGGGGTGTAAATACTGGGGCAGGCGGATGGGGTGTAGAGTCTAGGGAAGGCGGCTCGCATAAAGGGTCCGCAGGGGGCTAGGATTAGTCTCAGGCAGGCAGTTCAGGCTTAGGACTCTGGGGTAGGCATTCTCAGATCCGAGTCCAGGCAGGCGGCTCGGCTGAGAGTCTGGGAAGGCGCTGGTGTAGAGTCTGGAGGCAGGCGCCCGGGTAGAGTCTGGGGTGGAGGGGTTCAGAGTCTTGGGCAGGCTGGGTTATAGAGTGTTGTCTTGTTACCGTGGAGATGTTGATATGCATAATACTAATGCAGGGAGACAGTTTTCACAAAACATACCTTTATTTGTATTTATTATCAAATCACTAAATCACATATCAAATCTTGGCTGAA
The DNA here is from genome assembly GCA_037389245.1 of Oryzias sinensis. Lineage (NCBI taxonomy): Eukaryota > Metazoa > Chordata > Actinopteri > Beloniformes > Adrianichthyidae > Oryzias > Oryzias sinensis. The sequence goes on along the minus strand of CM074499.1, from coordinate 19,800,261 downwards.
CCTTTTTATTACATCCCTGGGTGGGGGGAAGGGTTGTCAATTTTATTTTCATTTAACCGACAATTTTTGCATATTGAAATACATAAGCTTACATTTTCATAACCTGCGTGTTTGTCAAGACATCTAAAATTCTGACCACTTCTTGCCAACATGTATTTAATGAATATTAGTAAAAAATGAATATATTAAATCAAAAACCGGAACTTATCTTAAAACTTAAAACTTTTTCTGCTTTTATACATATCTTTACCAGTAAAACAGTGCTTAATTAAGTTTCCCATCAGTTTTGCTTTTGTGTTTCGTAATTTATTTAAAAAAATGTGTTTTTTGAAGGAAACCGTTGAACGAACAAAGCTGACTTATGGACGTCAACACGTCCATAAGTCCCTGAGCGGTCTGTTGATCTCTAAGTGTGTTGTTATATCAACACCCAGACATCACAAAGAAGAACCCAAAGCCCAACTGAACTGTGCCGTCTTGTTACCGTGGAAATGTTGATTCGAATAATAACAATGCAGGGATAAAGTTTTTACAACACATACAGTACAGACCAAAAGTTTGCCCACACCTTTTTATTCAAAGAGTTTTCTAAAAAGTTTTATGACTATGAAAGTTGTAGATTCACACTGAAGGCATCAAAACTAAGAATTAACACATGTGGATTTATATACATAACAAAAAAAGTGTGAAACAACTGAAAGTATGTCATATTGTAGGTTCTTCATAGTAGCCACCTTTTGATTTCATTACTGCTTATAATAATTTCTTGGCATTCCCTCTCTTTGATGAGCTTCAAGAGGTAGTCACCTGGAATGTTTTTCATCACAGGTGTGCCCTGTCAGGGCTTAAGCAGCGTGATTTCTGGCTCATATAGGGATGCAATATCGTTACGTTTCAACAGTCCTACTAATCTTATTGATACTGCTTATCGATCTGGTATTTTAATGATACTCTTATCGATACTTTCTGAGGATAAAAATAAATAAATAAATAACAAATTAAGAACATAAAGTGTTTTATTTCCTCATTATAACAACATTGATTTTTCAACAAAAACATTTTATTTTATACTTTTTCCAACTTGAAAAGTGAAATACATGCAGTAAATATTTAAAAGAAAAATAACTGCACAAGCTTACATATTAAGTTGTCAGTGATGTAAAAAGCAAACCGATTAAATAAATTGCTTACCTTTTAAAATAAAAATACAGTATAGGGGCGTCATGGTGGAGTATGTGTAGCTGCATTAAAGCCAACAGAAGTTCTTCATTCTTCTAGCAGTTCTTTCTGGAGGAAGATCATCGATATCAGCCTTCTGGCAGTAGTCGGACCTCTCTGGCTTATAGTGTCTCTGCAGCTGAGAACACCTCTCGGAAGGGGTGGAGGAAGCTTTGGGTACAGAGGTAACTGTTGTACGATGCTAAAGAGGAGAGGAAGAGTATATTTTTTCTCCCACCACCACATTACTGATCTTCGTAGCCATAGAGTGGCAGGTATATTTTTGTAAGGTCAATCCCCAGGTCCACACGCTGTGAGGGACAAGGTACTTGCTGGATTCTGACCTCAGATCTTTCTCCTCCCAAAACAGCTCCTCCGCGCACTTTGTGGCTTAAAATGCGATTGGAGGTGGGTTCACCGGGCCAACCTCTACTTCCCATCTTCAGATCCCTTTATGTTGCTGATGCTGCCGCTGAGCTTACCTGTTTCGCTCCCCGGACATCCTTGTTGGTGTTATGTCTTGAAATGCATGATCGACAGCTGCCTTCCCCAGTCTGTTCCAGGTGTCATCACCACCGGTCTCCTTTTAAAACCTGGAGGTCCATTGCCAGGCCCTGCAGGAATTCTGGACGGCGTTTGTCCTGTAGCGGTCACTGAGGGGTTGCTCACAATGATGTGTCTTCATAAGCCATAATGAAGTGTCAGTTCAATTTACTTTAGAATGGTATGATTTGTCCACACGTGAATTCTTTTTTTCCCCACACACAGGTGGAGGAGTACAGGATCTTCATGAGCTGACAAACTTCAGCCTTGTGAAACTGTCATCCTCAGCGTCGTGTCCAGGTTGTCTTGCCCTACAGACGTGATCCAAGACTGCCTGAATTGTTGGATATTGCTCCATGAATCTCTATATCATTAAATAGAGTTCCATCTCGTCTTGACTTCCAGAATAAGTGAGTGCCGCTATCCTGAAAACAAGCAAACAGCATAAATTACACACACCAATATCATTGAATAGGGCGAAATTTGTGAAATTCTAAATAATAATTTATTTGTAAAAATGGCTTTTACCAAACAAATCATGTAATTCAATACTTTATGGCTATCCAGGACCTAAACCACACACACATCGATCGAATCTATTTATCCAAAGGAGCAATTGTGGATATTATCTGTGCTGCCAGATTCAGCGTAGGTGCCAAGAATTTTTAGATGCCAAGCCTCCTGATGGCCACATTACCAGCATTGTCAACTGTAATGGCACAAACCTTGCCCAGCTCTATTTGAAACTCCTTCAGAATGTAAGAGATCTCCTCTGCCAGTACTTCACCAGTTTGAGATTGGTACACTGCCCTGGTGTGAAGGACCTCCTGCTTGAGCCTGCCCTGACTTGTATGGTGCACCGTCACAGTGAGATAGGGGTCTTGGCTGAGGCTAGTCCACCCAATCTGATGTTATGGATAGCTTTGGTACATCCCCTTGAGCTCAAATCAATTTTGCCTTTTCTAGCATCATAACAGACTTGAATTGATGGTCGGCCAAGTAACTCATGGAGGAGGGTTGTATTTAGGATTGAGTGCTTTGCACATATCCCAAGGAAAAATAAATAAAAAACATTTATTGCTGAATTATTATTGAATTTGTGTTTCAGGATTGATGTGTTGTTGATTTAATTTCATACTACTTCTGTATCCTAAACAATAAGTACAACTTCGAATATATTACACCAATATTTACCTGAAGCCATTTGACCCCATTGTTGCAAAAGTGAGAGCAGAACTTTCACTTCATGAACTTGGTCACAGCTAGGAACTCTTCACACTCTCCTCGTTCTTTCTGTCACTAGCTGCTAGTATGAAGGAGATGGAGGACTGCGTTGGATCACTGCAGCTTAAATTCAACAACAATCAAAATTGGGAAACTGTTTAAATTGGTTGTTTTATGGTAAATGTAATAAAACGCAAGTTACCCAGATTTTACAAATAGTATGTAAAAGTATGATTCCTCAGCCCATTTATTCATTAATCAAACCAGCATTATCCTCTAAAAATTGCTAAAGATCCCACATAACAGGGTGAATATAAAAGACAGACTTGTGTCAGTAAAAGGGCATTAATGACTAAGATGCATTTCCACAGATGGAAATTGGCGAGGCCTGCACTCTGGCGTGTAAGGACCAGAACTCCACCTCATGAGGGGACACAGACACCCCCGCCCAGGCTCTAATATATCCCCGGCTCCGGGCTTGCCAGAAAGCTCAGGGATCCCTCTCCCTGTGTGGGGAGAGCACCGCTGGGCCCAGGAAACCGGCACCCAGGGGACACGCCCCGCCGCCTCCAAGGGCTCTGCACGCCCCACCAGGGTACGGGGCAGGGGACAGATGGTCCGGGAGGTCTCGGGCTTCCTTAAGTATTAATGACTGTGTGTGCTGCCTTGTGTTAGTGAGGGTATGTGTGAGCCTGTGTTTACATCTGTTGCCATGGTGTGATGTCCAAGCACCCCCTACCAAGGGCCCTACATACCACAGCAAATAAACTGAGAGCATGCGCCCAGGACTTTGGAGGGAGGGAAGAAGGGAGGAGCCAGGAGCGCGCCCCCCCTGGCAAGCCTCCAGGCCTCATCTCTGGGCAAGCCGGCCCTGGGAGAGCCCGGTCAGGCCTCGACAGTGACCAGGCTCGCCAACCGGGCAAGCAACTGGCCATTGCCTCAGCGGAGACTCCACAAACCGCCTGTCCCATACAGATGGTGGGATCTCTCTCATTGGTGACCAGGCCGACAAGCCCCCACCCCCCAGACCCCGCAGGCTGGGCGAGTGTTACCCAGAGCGACTGGGGGCCCCAAGAGGGTTGCCCCGCCCCCCAGAGCCAGGGAAGGGCTTACTCCAGCCCCAGGTAGACGGGCAGCTCCGCCCAGCGCCACCGACTCCCCAGCAGGACCCCCACCAACCCCAGCACAGGCAAGAGACCATCCCCCATGCGAAGCCGGGCCAACACTCAGCCTCCCCCACTCACCACCACCACACCCTCACACACTCCACACTCCAGAAGACATTCACGCAGCAACCAGCCCGCCCACCCTGGCACCGGACGAGCCCCCGCTAATTAATGAGTTCCCCACCACTGGGCCAGCACCGCTGCCCAGGAAACCCAGTTTCATTATTGGCTGGAGCACTGTTTGATCTTGTCTCAGATAAAAGCAGAGCTTTGACTGTAATGTTCGCAGAATGATTCCAGGAGATAATGTAAATGTTGAACCAAAATTGCTATGAGGCAGAAAAGATGTAGCTATGGAATATGTAAACTTGTCAAGTTGTTAACTTATTTATGTTGTTTTTCTCCTTGGTGGCACTGGAGCCAAAGTGACAAATGTCTTATTTGTGTAAATGAATTGTTCCCTGTCAACTTAAGATGACAAGAAATTTATGTTCGCTTTGTTTTGTAAAGAAGAAGACTGTGAATCAGAATCAGTTTATTGATCCACACGTGAAATTTGTCTGTCAATTACAGCTAATGACAGCATTTGTAAACAAAAAAAGAATACTTAATAATATAAAACAAAATAAAAATATAAATGTAAAACATTTAGATATATTATTTAAAAGCTATTTACAGACAGTGCAGTTAAAAAGATGTGCACAAAAAAATGTGAAAATAAGATAAACAAAGGTTATCTTGCCAGCCAGAGTTATTGCACACGTTATTGTGTTAGTATGAAGGATTTCGGCACGGGCAGTTATTGAGCAGAGCTGTCTGAGCCTTAGGAGAAGGAGCTCCGCTGTTTGTCCAGAACAGGGTGGAGAGGATGGTCTGGGTTGTCCATGATGGATAAGATCTTGTTCAGTGACCTTCTCTCCATCACTGCTTCAAATGTCTCCAGTTTGCAGCCAATCAAATCAAATCAAACTTTATTTAGAAATAGCCATTTTTATGCACTTTGTGTGCCTGGCTAACACTCAAAAACAAAACACACACATTACAATAAACCTCTAACCCATTCTTCACTCCCCTTTCCCACTTCTCCATTAAACCACATGACCTATGGCTCCCCACGCACAATGTAGAAATATGACTATGTAACTGTAAAAGAATAAATAAATAAATAAATAAATAAATAAATAAATAAATAAATAAATAAATAAATAAATAAATAATAAATAAATAAATAACAAATAAATAAATAGAAATGAAAACAAGTATGACTTGGCTTGCTAGAAACAGGCATTCTGGGAATTTCATACCAGGAGCCAGCCTGGCCACTGAACATCGCTATAGCAGCCCACTTCCAGACTGACAACATCAAACTCTCACAGCCAAAGCTGTAAATTAGACTTAGCCGCCCCAGCAAGGGCACCAACTGCAGAATAACCGGGCTGACCAAGCCGGGTAATCCCTGAGGAAAAGATCTCAAGAAACACTAGCTAAAATCATAAGATGCTAAAATGAAAACACATAAAAAGAAAAAAAAACATAAATTGAAAATAAGATGCATAAAATTAAAATAAATATATAAAATAGCCTATACTAAAACTAATAGAATAAATTAGCAGTTAAAATCAACTAAAAGCTAAATTAAAAAGGTGGGTCTTGAGCTTCTTCTTAAAAACCTCTATTGTTCCTGCGCCCTGAGGCCGCAGGCTGGTTCCACAGGCGCAGGACCGTGAATGGCAGAACGGCCTCAGCATAAGTTTTGGTCTCACCTTGGGGAACAACTGCTAAGAGGCCAGCACTGGAAGACCTCAAGGTCCTAGAGGGGTCTACATTTTAAAAAGAATATCATTTAAATAAGAAGGCTCAAGACCATAAAAGATGAGAACCATTAAAAGAATTTTAAAATCAATCCTGAACGACAGGAGCCACGCAGCGATTTTAAAAACCGTGTACGTGTTCGCCTCTGGTCCTCGGGGCCAGAACTCACTGCGGCCGCTTGAGTTCTGTAGAAGCTGTAAGTTTGAAAGAGACTTTGCAAACCAGAGAGCAGGGCATTACAATAATCTAAACGATCGAAAAAATAAAAGATGCATTAGTACCTTGTGCTGGCAAGAGAGAGGAAATCCATGGATTCCTGGCAATGTTTTTGAGATGGTAAAACCCCTGTCTTGAACGCATATTTTAATGGGGATAAATCAGCTCAGAGTCGCAAGCACGTTTCTTGCGTTTTCACATTACTGAGAAGGTTTAAAATTATGAAGATGTAAAAACTTCTTGTCTTCAGAACCATGGATTAAACTCAGTTTTGTCCTGGTTGAGCTGTAAGAAAATTTTCTGCCATCCAATAACTTTATATATCTAAAAATGCAGTTTAAACCGTTCAAGGTCATCAGACACGATGTAAAGCTGTGCATCATCAGCATAGCCAGAAAGTCAACGCCATGTCTCCTGATGACCTCCCCAAGAGCAAAACATATACAAATTAAAAGTATTGGCCCTGTAAATCGACTCCTGGGGAAACCCCACAACTTTATTTCAGATTTCAAGAGCACGTATCCATACTCTCTACATGTAAAGCAAGGTCACCTGTCAGGTAAGAGTAAAAACCACTAAGAACATTTCAGGAGAGGCCCACTAGGACTACTAAGTCTGTCTAATAAAATTCAGATCTACTGTATCGCGCGGCAATTCAAGATCCAGCAGCACCACGGCTGGCAGTACTTGTGAGTCAGAAGTTTACCCAGATCATTAACGATCTTTAAAAGAGCCGCCTCTGTACTATGGCTTTTTAAACCAGACTGATGATGCAGTAAAATTTTTGGGCATTTAAAAACCTGGCGCAGTTGAGTAGCTATACTTTTTTCATGAGCTATTTTAAAATGGTAAGCTGGATACGGTCTATAGTTATCCATAGATTTTTGGATCTTACTGACTCTTTCAGAAGGCTCACTAACGCTGCTCCACAGGCAGAGGAAGCATCTCCGCCTGAAGAGAGCACTTTACTATATTTAAAAGCTCTGACTCAAAGAATCCATAAATGTTTTAAAAGGAAGTGGAATGTATCTAAAAGCAGGGTTGTGTTATTTGGGATACAATCACACTCAAGCATTTCAGTATCAAACAGGACAAACTCTAGTAGCTTCTTTCTGGTAAAAACAATGCTGGTGGTCTGTTAAGATCCGTGTATTGCATGGATGAAATGTTTGATCTATAGCATTGATTTTACCCTATTAGTGCTCAGAAGTCTCACATGCAGCATTAGATGATGGCATGGAGTGGACTTGTTAAGTCTTTGTTTATTAAAAATATCAATTGTTTAAAAAGAAATTTGGGGTTGTTTTTATTTTTGAATGATTTTTGAAAACAGGAGTGTCTCTGGCCCGTTTAACTGAGTTATTAGAGATTTTGAGTTGTTCTTTTTAAACAAGTCTTTGTGAATACAATTTTGCCTTTCCTGTATCTTCGTTTCCCAGCAGTTCTCTGCTTCAGACCCTAATGTCACTGGCCTTCCATGGCATTTTAGGGAGTGGCTTTTAATGCTTGCTTAAGGGAGCCACTGCATCTATGGAAGACTACTGGAAGTCTGTTATTAAACGATCAAACAGACAAAAATCAATAGGTGCAGGTAAAATCTGAGCAGGAGTTTGCTTAAAACATCAATAAAACTTGCAGCCACTTCAGGAAAGCAATACCGCTCTCACAGTTCTCACTGAGGTTTCTGCTGATTTCACTGCGACAGTAAAAACACACAATAATGGTCTGATACAGGCCATGTGGATAAGATCTTGTTCAGTGACCTCCTCTCCATCACTCCTTCAAAGGTTTCCTGTTTGCACCCAAGACAGAACCCGCCTTCCTGATCAGCTTGTTCAGTCTGTTGGCATCACTGACTGCCATGCTGCTTCCCCAGCAGACCACGGAGGAGAACAAGGTGCTGGCCACCACAGAATGGTAGATCTCCAGCATCTTGCTGCACACATTAAATGACCTTATCTTCCTTAGGAAGTAGAGTCTGCGTCAGGCCTTTTTGTACACAGCAGTACTGTGGCTCCTCGAGCTCAGTCTGCTATTGATAGTCACTCCCAGGTATTTGTACTCCTCCACCACCTCCACATCCCTGCCCAGGATGCATAGAGGCTGTAAGAATGTCCCTTTCCTTTGGAAGTCAATCACCATGTCTGTGGTCTTGTCCACATTGAGCAGCAGGTGATTCTCTCCAGCCTGAGATGCTCACTTTAGTGGTCCCCAACCCCTTTTAAACCACTTTAATAGATTATATTTTCATGGAAGATCTGAATGAGGCAAAAGCTGCTGGCGGTTTAACGTAAATGGTAAATGGCATTTACTTATATAGCACTTTTCTACCTTCTTTCAAAGGTCTAAAGTGCTTTACAGTCACAGATCCATTCACCCATGCACACACAGATTCACACACTGGTGGTGAACACTGGCCCCAACCTACCACCAAAAGCAAGGTGGTTTAATTTGAAAAACCAAAAGGTTTTCAAATTAAAACACTGCTACTTATAATTCAGTTAAAAGGGCCTATACCAAGGGCCTATACTATGTCCAAATATATGATAATATATTACGTTTGGCCCACTAAAAACAAATTATTTTTTAAATATTACTTACGTTCATGAACTCTTTTCCTACTCGGATGTAAAACGACTCGATTGCTGAGGCACCGGCTTTCGCTCATTGTGAGTGTCACCCATTTTTTGACGTCATTGTAGAGCCAGCCTCGGCAGCGTGTCTGCGTTTTGCCCATGAAAAAAAGCCATTATCGGACTTTTGCAAAGATGGATGTGCATATTATACATCTGCCTTTAGTAGCCTTGGCATTTATTCCATCTCAGACAGAATGGAGATGACTAATGTGTTCACTGGGTTGAAATTCTGTAAAAAAAATTTAGACAACGTGACCAGATGAAAATTTCAGGATTTGTTGAAATGATGAGAACATCGTATTATGTTATGATTACCAATGGCTGTTAACATTTTCCTTTCTCTTTGAAGCATCAACCTCCATCTAAAAAATCCTCTTCGTTTTCATACAAATCCTTTTCCTGGAAAAAAAAAAAACTCAGAGAAAAGGTAAACTAGCCGTTTTTTTTTCTTACAGGTCTGTGATTCTGTCACATCTTCAAGCATGATTCCTTCATTTCTGACAAAAATTGATTATCATGCAGTTGGCCATTGCTGATAAATGAATGGTTTTTGTAGATTGGTGCAACATCTGACATATTACGAGATGAAAATGTTTCTGTCGTGGCAGCCTTTCACCTGTCTTCCTTTGGTCTTACCAGCTCCACGTTGGAGCTCCAGTTTTATTTTTTTCTCTGAAAGCATCCTTTTGCAAGTGGAAGCCTCGATTTATGAGCTGACTAACATGAACTCTTGCGAGTGCACTGCAAGAATAAACTAACTAGCAAACCATGCAGTGCTCATCGCAGTCACTTACACACACAAATAAGTGCACAAGAGAAAGAGGGGAGGGCTGTAATTGGGTAAAAGGCCAAACTGGAGTACTCTGTGCCATTATCAGCAAGCTGTCCCTAAATTGTCATCAATCAGTTTCTATTTATGTTCGCCCCTCGGCTCCCTTAGCAGGTCATCATGGCCAACACACTACATGTGTGTGTATTCAAGATAGAAGTTTGTTTAAGTTTCTCTTTTTTTCCCCAAGGGGTAGAGAAATCTGTCTGATTAAATAAAGACTGTCGGGTATCAAGCTGCATTTAACATTTAATTGCAACAATTTCTTGAGGTACCTATAGTTACCTGTAATGAGTGTTTTAGAGAAAAACCCAAGTTGCATTCTGCTCTCTACCATTATGGTTTTTATTTGCATCAACAGTCTGATGATGACACTGCAATTTGCTGAAGTACTGCAACACATCTGAGATGCTTAGCATCACTGTACACTGACCAGACCTGCCTCTTGTTGCCAAAACAGTCCTTACTTATTGAGGCATGGACTCCACTGCACCGATTGAAGGCTGCAGACTCCATATTTGCAAAAGATGCTTTGTGACTCATTGGTTGTAGTGGGGGCCTTCATTGATCATTCTTCTACATACACTTGACTATGTTAAGTTTAAAACTCAAATTTACTGCTCTCCTTAAAACCCTGTGTATTAATTTCTGTTGTGTTTGTGTATCACACTGCTGCCAGTGACTAAAGGGGGGGGGGGGGGGGGAAAAAGCCAAAAGATCCATACAACGTGCTTGTGTCTCACCTACTTCCCGGGCTAAAGGTCCGTAGAAAAACAGGTGCATGAACACTCTCACTTAATGGGCTCACTGGGTGGTCTATCTGCATGCCCCTCACAGATTTGCCCATTTTTCACCAGACGGCCCATATCCAATCTTCAGGGAAGATAAGGTTGTATTCATGTTGGACTCATTTGGTTTACTGAACCTGAGTTCTTTTTCCCCCGATAATCCGTAACAAATTTTCAGTCTGAATACACCTAAGGAGACCCTGGTCTATGACCAGGAACCGCTCTTGGACCAATCTTTGGAGGTGGTCTTGATTCAGTTTCCAATCGGACTGAGCTTCGGTTCGCTCTGAGATACCTCAGTATGAATACAATCCTTGGAACGGAACAACTGAACCAAAAAGACCAAACAGAGTAGAAATAAAGCAACAGATGAGCCATTGCCAAATGTAAAACAACAATTGTCGTGTTTTCAAAGAGGAACAAGGGTCCAACTGGTTATTTGTTAAAATGTTTATTTTAACACAGTTGAAAATGCTTCATACAGGCTTTTCTGTGTCTTGTTATGTGGCATGTGCCCGACAGGGGCTGCTGTGACATCATCCAAAGATAACTCATATTTCCTTAACAGAATTCTCTTAATACAATGCCTTAACACCAGAACGATGAGCCACAGTAAGTCTTTGAAATGTGGTCGGATTAATTCAGGCTCCTCAAAACATTTTTTGACATGATACAAATTGCTACTTACTATTACGCCGACAATCTATATGTCATAAACACTTATCAGCGTACCTTCATAGGTGTCTTCTTTCCAGTAACCGCCCTGCAGCATGTCTCCACCAGACCAAAAAAGCGAGTGAAAAGTGTTGAGCCTGTCGTTGATACAGGTTTTTAGTAATATGTGAGCGAAATATGTTTGAAAGAACTAAAAGCGCAGGACTTCCATAATTTCTGCCTCTAATTGGTCTTCCCGCCCTTGTAATTCCTGGCCCATGATTGAAGAGATCTTTAGTCACATGGTTTTGTTTACAAGCTTTAGTCCGGAACAGGAAAGTCCCCATGACGACAATCTGAAAACAGACCAAACACAAGGTTCAGGACTCAATCCAGAACAAATTAAGCAGACTGGGTCCAGACCAACAGATCTTTCCAGTCTAAATACACATAAATGTGTCTTGCAAATCACTCAAGGGTGGTACAGTCACTTTAGAGGACGTCAGAAAATCTGGTAAGTGTATTGTGAAGTATTTGTAAGGATGATGTTAATTTGCACGCACTTGTAATCTAAAGTTGATGCTGTTGTACAGTGCCTTTACACTTTACTCTAGTCATTCGTAAGGTGCAATACTGGCACCTTTTCGACTGTGCACATGCCCCGTGCAGGTTTGCCTATTTTTCACATATAGACAGCCCACATTCAGCCGCAAGGGCATTTGTGACAAAGCTTTAGATGATATGCGATAAGAAACAGCCATATACAAGGGTCCCATATGGACTAATGTCTGTTTAACTTTTTCATTCCCATTTTCTGTTTATGTGTGTTCCATGTGGTGGTGCACTGTAGGTGCAGCTCATTCCTTGATTACTGGCAAATCACAGGGATTTGGACCAATTTACTAAACTTTCAGTTCCAACTTCTTCCTGCCTCAGATGAGCCCAGCATGGGTTCCAGCTGAAAAAGAAGCTAAAGATATGTAGGAGAATTAGTTTACTTGAGTAACCCTTGTGCTATCCTAGGCACTTTAACATTGGGAGTTGGGTCATTTAGACCCACTAGACAGTGCGCTGAACCTTTTTTCCATGACATTAAGGACTGGTTGGCCCTAAGTTTCTTGAGTTTGAATGAAAAGAAAACAGAAGTTGTAATTTTTGGACCGAATGATTTTAGTGGACCGTCCCCGATTGATCTGGGCTCTCTGACGGGTTTCTTAAAATCAACTGTTTCTAACTTGGGTGTTAAATTGGACAGTAATTTTAGGATGGACCAACAGATAAGCTCTGTAGTGAAGTTAAGCTTTTTAAACCTTCGTCAACTTGCTAAGGTAAAACCTTTTTTAACACCTGCACACTTTGAAACAGTAATCCATGCTTTCATCACGTCCCAGCTGGATTAATGCAACTCTGCAGCTCATCTTATGGTTGGAGCACGCAAGAGAGACCACATCACGCCGATCCTGGCATCGCTTCACTGGCTGCCTGTGCATTTTAGAATTCATTTTAAGATTCTTCTGCTTGTTTTTAAATCTTTACACGGTCTTGCCCCGCTGTACCTCTCTGAGCTTCTCTCTCCCTATTCGCCGGCACGGTGCCTAAGATCAGCTGATCAGCTGCTTCTGGAGGTACCGAGGTCCAGACGGAAGCTCAGAGGAGACAGAGCTTTTGCTGTAGCCGCTCCAAAGCTGTGGAATACTTTGCCGCTGGCCATTAGAGAAGCCCCTTCACTGTCCATTTTTAAAACCCGTTTAAAAACCCATTTTTATGCTCTGGCTTTTGTCTCAACTACTGTTGTATGAAAGTGCTATAAAAATAAAGTTGAGTTGAGTTGAGTTGAGTTTTTTCTTCAATGATTTGTGATCTTCACTGGTGTCCATGGATTGCATGACATCCTCCTCACTTTTATCCACCTTTGTCATGGTAGGGATAACACATCAATGTAAGGGTGGGGTCATAGGACAGCACAAGGGTTAAGGCAGTTAAAGAGTGGGATGCCTTTTTATTTTCATCAAATTTATTTTGTCAAATGCATTATTTCACATGACCACAATGAGGCTACCTTCTTCTTTAAATTATTTACATTTACTTTACATCTCACAACTATGTTTTTATGTACAGTTGGTGATGAACCTCAGAGAAACTTTATATAGTGTCATTTCTTTTCAAAACTTTGAGCTAAATGCATATAAAACAGATCTCCGTCTTGCATCAAAGAAAGAAAGTCACAGCAACAATTATGTTTTTTACTTCAAATGAAAAACACAGCTCATTTCCAAAATAAAAACCTACTTCTAGTCTCAGTCACTTCATAAGACAGTGCTAGCTACTGTAATCTGCTTTGTAAATTCAGAATCTTTTCCTTGTTTCTCTGTTGACTTAGTGACCAAGCTCTATTCTAAACTCTGTTAATAGTGATTTGAATATGATGCACTGAGCTGCGGCAAAAGAAAAATGCAAAATGTCCATTTTTTTAAATCCCTTTCAGGGGTCACGGGCTGCCAGAGCCTTTTTTTTTTTACAGGTTTTTATTTTATTTTTTTTTTTATCTCTTTGTATGCCCAATAGCACTACTGCTTTTTAATATGAACTGTGGTAGTACAATTGGAAGAACTGGGACTTTTTAAGCCAAATCACTGAGGGAATACTGAGAAACCACAATAAACATGTACTCCCATTGTGAGGCCAAATATGTCATAGGTTACAGTCAGGCCTGAGCCAGCAATCATAGTGGTTTCAAATCTAAAGCCGCAAAAAACAACCAAGTATGATCTACATGTAGCAATAACCCAAAAAATGTCTTAATAAAACAGGACAAATGACTGCAAATGCAACGCGTGGGGTAACTTCAGGTTACTTTACAGATGTAACCTCAAATATTCTCCTTATCTTTGTGTTATCACTGGCACAGTGGTCTCAATCATTTGTTTTGTCTCAGTTCACATAAATGCAATATTCTACGCTATTACAAATCTCAAGAGAAAAATAGTTTACTCCACCAAAAATCCACTTACTTAAAAATTCTGTCTGGCCAAATTACAAACTGATGTTCATACTTTGGTCCAGTGGGGAAAGAAAATGGATACTCATCCAACTTTCTTAGCTGGGTTGCAGCAAACATCATACAGAAACAGCCATTGGGTTAAAGTATATGCCATAATTGCGTGGGATGCATGGAGCCATGTTTATCTTAATGATAGTGAATGTGAAAGTGTAAACAAACCACATGCTGTTTAAAAAGAACATCTGTTTTGCCTGTGAACAAAAAACTTCCGTGTGATATACCATATGAGTTGTTCTGTTCTGTTCAGAATGTCACAAAAGACAGTAAACAGGAGTGAGACAGTTGTGACCAAAAACTTTAAATAGTAAAATTTAACAGGGACTGCCGGTCTTCATGCTAATTTGAAGAACGAAGCTTTGATTCTCCCCCAGAGGGTTTATGTTCTCGGGTCACAGCGAAGGCATTCAAAGGAGCAGCAGTGAGAACATTGCTGTATGCTCTCCTGATAAATGATACGTTGTGCTGATGTCTCAGTTTCCCATAAGAGTCAAGCGCCATACGCATATGTGTACCCCACCAGATGTACACATGTCACACACGCACCAAAAACTCATCCAGACGCCTTCAGAGTTTCCACTCGGTTGATCTATTTTCTCATAAATAACTCAACTGCTTTCCATTGTTTATGTTGGAAGTTACTTTCTCACCAGTAAGCAAGCATCTGTATTTCAAGTCTTTCACAATTTAGACTGCTCCGGGAGGATTTTTATTTTATCGCTGATCTTAATCGGCGTGCTAAAATATTGAGGAACAAAAATGACCTGTGAAGATCGGGAGTTGCCAAAATACGTCGCAGCGAAATGTTTTTATCCTTTTTGGATTATGCAAGAGTTTTTCCATTCTTTGGAAAAAAACTAAATCCTTACAAAGCCTCATGATTCGTGCTGATCCAGTCTGCATTCATAGCTTCAAAGTGCACTTCTAAGATATATAGTGAGGAGTTTAGCTCACATGGAGAACAATGTGATCATTGCTTGGAACAGATGTTTCACAAAGATAAAAAAGTGCAGCAATTTGACCTCAGTTCCAGGGGAGGATGCAGCCTCTTCACTGTATTAGCCCTGGCTGTGGATCAGACTTCATTTATCAGATGATTAATCTTGAAAGTGAAGGCAATTTACTTAACTTAAATGTATTTCTTGTAAGTGCAAATCAGTTTAAGTACCTATTGCGTATGCCATGTGGGTGGTGGTCTTGTCAGAGCGGTAACAAGGTTTGCAATGATCAATTTATCATCTTATTTATCTGTTACTCTTAATGATGAAGGAAATGTGTGTTTAATTAAAGAATCTTTAATCGAATCAAGCTAGTCTTGCAAAGTGTTGTACTTTTATTTTGACTTGAAAGACCCAGTCCGATGATAATCATGTTTTGTTTTTTTTAGTTCCAGTATTGGAGCACAGCTAATGAGATAATTGTGATTTTTGTTGTTCAAATCTTAGAGCACTGCTAATGTTAGGTTGGGGTTGTGAGGGGCTGTAAGCTAGCAGGAAAAAATGTAAGGAGACAGGTGAGGGCAATGGGGGCCGGTTTACTGTGCACCAACAGTCCCACCCACATCTCAGAGGTGAATTTCTGATGAACTCCTGACGCTTTACAAAATCATGTCTTAAAAAAACGACACAGGTTTTTTAATTTTGGCTAAAAATTGCATAATCATACTTAAAAGACCACCAGTAACACTTTTCCAATAAATCACAAGATTGGAAATTTAAAAAGCCATCAGGTATATCAGACATCATTCAGGAAAAAAAGGTTGTTCTTTATGATATCCCCCTAAGTTTTTAGGGCTGTGTTTCTTTGTCATCATCTTCAGGACCTGCTGCCTTGCACGGTTGATTCCCAGATCAAACACACCTGATTCCCATCACACCTGACAAGGTGGTGATCTAAACTGGGAATGCCAGAGCAGAGAAATGTGTCAACCATGCAGGCAAGAGAGTCCTGAGGAGCAGGATTAAGAAACACAGCATGAAGAAAAGGATGCTGTCAGACATCCTACCGGTTAAGACAACAGCAAGCCCACAGATATGAACAGTAATGAACAAATCACAGCTGTGGGCACTTTGTCATTTCCTGTTGCATGCCAAAGAACATCAAAGAGAAAGATTCATATCTGACTGAAACATAACAATGACACAAGGTCCTTGAATCAATATTTCATCTGTATATTTTATGAGGCTATGTGTTTAAAAATATTTTCTTTTACAATCTCAAGTCCTGGTCCCAAAGTTCAGATTTCAAGCTTTTCCATTGTCCTAAAACCATAAATTTCTCTCCCTACGATCAATATTTAAATATTTCCTGTATTTATTTTAAACTAACATTTTCAATTTGTTGATTCTTTTTTAATCAAAGATAAAAAAAACTAAAATAAAGAATTAATGAAAATTCTTGAAGATCTGAGGTGTGAGAAGTCTAAAAATATAAAACTAATGGTATAAAAACGTTTCATAAGAAGAGACTGTTTATTTGTACATTCTGACCTGTTTCCCCTCCCAGCATGGGAATCACAGCACTTGCATGCCTCTTTAGGTCTTTAATGGGTAAAAAGTGATTTTATATCAAAGTGAAAACATTTCTATTCATAACAACATGATAAGTCTTTTCGAAATGTGCTCATTACTCTGGAGTCAGTCTTTTAATCATGCTACTTCATCATGACTTTGGTTTGATGCCAAAAGCTTTGCTAGAGAAAAATATATATATTTATCTACCTTGTTCAAGTATCCAAAAAAATTTGTCTTTTAATTTTCTTTTTTTTTTCAGCGTGTGTCCGTGAGAACGTGCTGGGGCGACCTGGAGCGCAAACGCGCGCTGGAGCGTGCCATTGATTGTTTTTATTTGAATCGTGTGGTCATCTGATGACAGCACGTTAAAGATGGAAAGGCAAAAGAAAAAAACAATCGGGGGCTCAAAACAGAAAACGCAAGAGGGACAAAGATGTGGTGGGAACGCAGAAAAGTTTCTCTAAGCGGTTGAGAGATAGCAGGTATTTTATACAACAGTGTTAAAAACAGTGTGGAAACATTAAAGCTACTAGTAAAACGGTCACAAGTGCCTTGCAGCTGTACTGAGCAGGATTTACAGTATCACCAATTATGATGAATAAAAATAAAGGAGCTTGTTTGTACTGATTTTGTTTAAGACTGACATGAATCCTTTCTTCATACACCAATACACTGAAAATGTTTTTATCCTATGACTTCACTAAATGATGAAAAAAGCTGCTCCTATTTGAAAAAGCAGGGAGAGGTATGTGTGATGGTGGGTAAGCTGGTATTTTTGTTTCTTTTTATATTGTTAAACATTTAGATCATTCATGTTTTCTGAGTGACTATTTAGTTTACAGCCTGTTGCTTTTAATATCACTTTGGCTGAACAACACTTTGGATTTTAGTTAACGATTTGGAAATGTCTGACAACAATAAAGAAATCTATTCTATCCCATTACTAACTGATATCCAAAAAATATATAATTTAAAATAAAAAATCTATTTTTACATATATCTATGAAGACTCTCAATCATCCAGGTTGGTTCCATTGTGGTAGGTTTAGGGGATGTCATCTTAAAACCAAGTCCAGATGACATCCCCTAAACCTACTACAATTTTTACATATAGTTTAGACTCTCTATTCTTTTAAAATCTTCCTAACACAAAATTTATATCATACAGCTTTGAGGATGGAGACAAATACAAGAAAAGAGAGAGAAAGAATCAGGACAGATGGAGGAAAGAAACAGTTGATCTTATATTTGGTGAACGTTCAGGGCAAAGCCAGTTAATACCAAGTCAGCTAATTAAAAATAGTATTTTTAATTTAAAAAAAAACTGCATTAGCAAGATGGTAAATGTATTTCAAACATTAAGTAATTCCTACTTGGCGATATGATTTAGTGTAGAAGAACACAAGCAAGAGGTGAAGGAGACAGACATGAGGTTGGTGACCTGATATCACAGAGAGCAGTGATGACTTCAGGGAGGAACCATTCAACTATTGAAGCCACAAAAACCTAGATGCTCATTCTGGTTTGAACTTCAACTGACCACTTGTTCACTGTTGCCTTCTGGGAAAATTAGTGCAGGCATGAGGAAATGAGGAGAGAGGTTCAGATGATAAAAATAAAGGTGTGTACAACTTTTTACAATGTGGCCTCATACCCCTATGAAATTGGGTTGTTGCGCCCCTGTGCGCGTACATGAAACCGCAAATATTAAAACGCAAATAAGCGGGCCAACATTGTATTCAATGCTAATGATAGCATAATTTTCAAGTCACTAACCAATAAGCTATCTCCTAAAGATAACAGCATTTTTTTTAAGTCACTGTTCCATATTATTACGTACACCAGACTTCCACAACATTTGAAAGATTCTACAGAACAGGAAATGGCCATTTGTTGAATTTGCTGCATTAGGAGGTCCTATTTACTTAAATTAAAAGTTATTCCAATCAGAAATATCTTAATCTGTCAAGTTTCATTTGTAGCAACTTCACAATTCTTACATCCCCTGAACTTGTGAGTTTTTGGAGAGTTTCTGCTTAAATTTCTTTGCAGGATGTCAGAATAGCCTCCCAGAGCTGCTGTTTGGATGTGATTGCCTCCCAGCCTTAGAGGTATTTTGCTTGTGGATGCTCCAATGGTTCTCAACAGGGTTGAGATTTATCAGTTTATCTTCGTTTATGCCCACAGCAGCCAATGATGGTGAGGTATTCCTTGAAGCATGAGAGGGAGCATTGTCATGCATGTAGATGATTTGGATATGGAAAGCATTGTTCTTCTTTCTGTACCACAGAAGTCATTTTTACACTTTCAGGAAACCTAAAGGGGCGACCATTTCTCTTCCCATGATTCCAGCACAAAACACGACTCTCCCACCTCCTTGCTGACATGGCAGCCTTGTTGGGACGTGATGATCATCCACCAACCACCCACTAATCCATCCATCTGGACCATCCAGAGTTGCACGCCACTCATCAGTGAACAAGACTGAAAATCAGTCTTCATGTACTGTATGTCTGGGCCCACTGCAGCCGTTTCTGCTTGTGAGTGTTGTTTGATACATTGTTACATTAGGGCTTAGTTTGACTTAACAAGTTCTATTATTTTAACTTTTAAATGTTTCCTATGTAAGCAAACTGTTTACAAAGCCCAAAAGGTGCATAATGTGCTAATTAATTCTTTGAAGGGATAGAAACACCTATTCTTAAAACAACTGTATTTTGAAGTCAGGGTTTATTTCAAGTTCAAATTCATTAAAGTGTCTCCTGCTGCTTTTTGTGCTGTGATTAGGAAGCCTTTCATGTAGCAGATATGGTTAAATGGCCTTCTGCACGCCGTGCTTGACTGCAGAGGTTTTGAAAGGCCTTGGCGTCCTTTGAAGTGTTCTATCATTTCACCCGCCCATACCTCTCTGGCAAATGGAATGAAAAGGCTAGAATGCATGCATTAGAAAACAAAAATCAATCCCACTACTCAAATATAAAATTAGTTACAAAAAACCTGAAGCAAGTCATGAAATTAGTACAGGTGTGATTGTCTTACAGGCGTGTCCACATTGGATACTTGCAAAAATTTCAAACCTTATTTTTTAACATTCAAAATATCTTACCAGGTTTTAAGTTGTTTTAACTTATCTTTGTTTCACCCCTTTCAAAGCTTTTCCCAAAATCACAACACATTCAAGAATCTTTTTTTTTTGGTCTTAATAAGAGCTAGAACCTAGAAATAAGGAAATAACTTTCAACACTTGTTCAACGGACACCTGTTTTTTGTAGAGACCTTTAACTGACAGAAGCCCAAACCGCGCTTATACACGCGTTTGCATTGACCTTTCCTTTAAAGCTGTTGCATTGCCGAGGGTTGTGTGAACATAGCTTAAGTGTGTTGGCCTGCAACAGACTGGCAACCTGTTGTACTAAGATCATTTTCTCATTTTGTTCTAAAATAATTAATTTTCATTTTTTCACAATATAATGTTTTGCTGCTGTAATCAAATTAAACTACAGTTTGGTACATAAAAACTAAAAAAACACCAACAATTTGCTTAGAACTACCAAAAAATACTTTGGTTGTATAACATTCAATTTAAATAATTCCATGCAACAGTTCTATTTTTTAGCTAATTCTTCCCTGTTGAATGCTTGTGTGAAACTCTTTGTTTCTAGATTTTTATCTTATACTAAGATTTCTTCTCAAGTTGCCTCATGGACAGATCATTTCACTTCTTTCTAATCCATTTTTTCTTAACATTTGTGTTCTATTCCTATGTTTATGGTGCTTCTTTTTTCAGACTTATATCTACTCATCAGTCATTTAAGTGTTTATTAATTTGTAATAAATAAGTTAATCCCATCTGGTTTTATATTCTAAGGTTCTACACACCAGGATGAGCTTTTGTTGCCACTACCTCACAACTGGAAAAGGTCGGATTCACTTGAGACCAAATAAAATAAAATAGAGGAGAGCTGTTCTTCTAACTTGTTTAGGTTTCATAACTGATGTTTAGGATTAAATGAGTATAAATCTCACAGCCTTATTTACTGAAGCAATGATTTATCAACACCTCTGAGGCTAAAGAAGAAACCTGTAATAAAAAGTGGCAGCACATATGCAGTAAAGTTGCATAACGAATGGCCTGCGTGAGGTTTGTTATGTACCTGAAATCATAAAGTAAACAGGTAATTAAATGTTTTGTTTGACATGTTCTTCTCTGGGCAGGAGTGCTCCGGGAGACGATCTGTTTCCAAAGGATCCGCCACTGCGCTGACCTTTGAGGATAATGTTTTTGGGGCACTCTTCCAATCGGGGCTCTCTCTTTGCGTTCCGCCTACAGTGTATGTCAAATATAGACTGTGACAAACTGAGGAAGTGTTGAGGACAAAGGCCAGATGGAATGCAACGATGCATTACTGAACTGTCACAGCAGCCATGCTCATGCATCAAATTCTGTAAGCTTTGCCATAGAAATATGAATTCACAGATATAAGTAATAATGGCATTAAAAAAGGGACCCCAATCAGGATGCCAGGAAGTGAATTTCAAATTAAATCTTAAATAAATTCCATGAATTGCTATATTTTGACTAACATATCTACAGTACATAAAAAGTCAGATGTCAGACTGGTTCAGGTTTTCTGTATAATGTGTGAGGGTCTCTCCAGGTTTTTATTTTTGGCACATTGACATGAGCTTCACTGCTTTTGTTATCAGCAAACATTCCTTCCATACATGTGCCTTAAAAAAATGCTAACACAGCTACTGGTAGGTTGTTCTCACTGGTCCATATGAAGCAGAAAACAGCACAAAGCTTTTTACTTGAAGGTCACAAAGTCCTCAGCAGCAGGAAGTGCATGGGGGGGGGATGGCACCGGGTTGTGGAGCAGCTTCAATCTTGGAGCTAAAGATGAGAAGAAAAAAAACATTTTTTTTCTTTGCTTTTATCCACTGTCCTTTACTTTACATTTTCTCTGTCATCCTCTTTGGCAAAAATCAGGCCTTAATTTAATCAAATTAAAAAATACATGATGGTTTATTTAGTTTAATTGATACATTTTTAGTGTTTATCAGTTTTTGTCATCTTATAAGAGCAAATAAACCACCTAATCCAGAAATGCTGGTTGTGCTGCAGCCCAAACTGATTTTTTTCAGCCGTGTTGTTTACATCGAGACTTTTCTGTCATCCAGACGCACAAGAATTCACGATTTAAATGCGTGACAGCACCAGCAGGAAGACTGGAGCACATATATAACATGAATGAGGGCAGAACACGCCTGCAGTCCTTCATAAATGAAGCCAGGCCTTATATTCCTCTGTAAATATACAACAGTAAAACAATTTAAACCTTCATTGTTGCATTTCACAAACAAGAAATCTTAGAGGAATCAAGCAAGATTTATTTGAAACGATAGGACTATAATGAAAGTCTTGTGGAGGTCAGACTGGAATGTGGCCTGACAGGCACGGATCAGGATATCAGGTGAAGAGACCCCAGAGTCTAGACGTTGATGGTGGTCGTGGAAACCCTGATGCATCGTAGAATGGGATGGAGCCATGAAAGCCTGACATGTGGAGGAAAAAAATGGAGGATCTTTGAAGTACAGCTCTAATCACTTTTTGATCTGTTGTAAAAACATTCCCATAGATTACTATTTTGGAAAATCTGTTAGTCTTGGTGTAGCTTTCTTATTTGTCATCTAAAAACTGGGACATCCTTTCCTTCCATCGAGAGTAAAAAGCATAAGAACAAACATAAAGAGTGGATCTGAGGCTGGACCTGAAGTCACATACTTTTCTGTCCTGCAACGTTCTGTAAAAAACATTCATCCTTCCTGAACCTCAAACACTCAGGGAGCTGCACTGGGTCCCCATATCGTTCTGAGCCCATAAGTAAAAGTTAGAGCTCATGGAAATGATTCAGACTGATGGCTTTGATGACTGGAAGACTTACCACACATTCCAGTAATTCCCAAGTCCAGACTGTCGATCTGGAAATGTGGGCAAACAAGTCCCGGTGTTTTTCAGCCACTGAGACAAATCAAGCCTGAAGCTGCAATAACAGCACAGGACATCTCTGGCAAACGCACTCAAAAACAGGAGATGAGGTTAAACATGGCCGAGTCCAGCGTGACGGAAGACATCTGCGCTGTCCTTGAACCCCCAGGATAAGACATGACTGAAAAGAAAAAAAAACATCCCACAAATGTAATCCCATGGGAACTTGTTGGTTAGCTGGTCGACCCAATCCCACTCCAGAAATGTCCCTTGCTCTCATTCTGATGGGAACAGCGATTAGAACCCAGAAAACCTTATTATTTTACAAATAAACCACTGCGACCTGCCTGCAGAACATTTCAGGAAGGGGCCTTCAGTTTGAATCACTCACTGGGAGGCCCGTCGGAAATGAAAGAAAAGTAGATCTGGAAGAAACATGCAATGCAAGCGCAATAAAGATGGCTATCCTCCCTATCAGCACGTAGATCAGATAAACCGAATTGCTTCCAGACACCCACAGCCAGTTGGCAATCATGTGATTTAGGAATGGAAACTGCAATAAGCAATTTATGGGTCACTTAGAGACAGAGGCAGCATCGGTAAACATGCAGAAGCAAAGAGCAGGAGAAGGTCGGTGACTCTGCAGGGATGCTCCAGCTCAAGATCAGTTGCTTCAAGAAACAAACAGGAAAAAACAATGGCGATGACGTTTGGGTGCAAAATGCCAAACTTCCCTTGATGCTACCTTCACACCAGCCTCGCCAACATGCGCCCAAGTGACAACTCTTGATGAAAAGTCTATGTAAACGTGCAATGCTGTGCGTCTCAGGCCTCTATGTTCAAAACTCTTACAATCACGGATCACTGCGCAACTTTTTAAGTCCATTTTTGGGCTCTACGTACAAAACGCGCAGCCATTTACCGCGAGTTAAAGGTTAAACCAGTTGAACTTTGACTGATCAGGGACTCGGATTTGGTATTGACGTAAAGATGCCGACCTTTTTCAAAACACTGAAGTGTCAACCGTTTGAAAATTGTTCAGGGAGGACAAATGAATAAGAATCAACAGCCTTGCAATGAAGTGGAAAAAAAAACAACTTGAAATAATATTTTCTTGCTTGCATATATAAGACATAGTCATTTCCCTTTGATTATATTACATCTTTAAAATATTTCCTGAATGCTTCACTTTAATCACTGCAGTGGGAAATACGTCTACTGTTTGAAAAAAAGATGATTTTATACATATTTGGAATGAAAGGAGAGAAAAATATGAGAAGCTGTTTCAAAACACTCCTGATAGCGCTCTTCTTTCAAGGAAATGTCTCTTAAAAAGGTGTTTTTCAGCACCGTCTGAGGCCACAAGAACTAAGAAATCAGTTGTTAATACCATAAGTTCTGCTCTGTTCAATTCAATTTATTTGTATAGACCAGTGTTACACCAATAGTTGTCTCAATGGGCTTCATACCGGTAAGCACTTTGAAGTCTGACCAGAGCAGTGTTGTTGGTACCGAAAAGAATTTAAAATGCAGAAACAAGCCAAAACCGAGACGCACAGGAACATTTTTGCCGCAGCAGCGAGGAGAGAGTTTACCTATACGGAACTCAATACAGTGTATTTTCAGAAGCAGCCTAATGAGATGTGAACAAATGACACCTTGTGTCTTTATTTTTCCGTGAAGTTTGGCTGTAAGCATTTGTAAATGCAACTAATTTTCCAGCAGTGCACACTGGTCTATCCTGACTTTCTGTAGGTGTTGGATTACAATTTATAGAAGAGAACAAGTGTTTGATAATCTGGCAGATTATCATGTGAGGCTTTGGGTGTTTAGGTGTTGTCTAAAGTCCAACTGTGATAATCTTTTGATCTATTTTAAAAGTGTTCAGTCCAGTGGTCTTTTATGATGATATCCTTTTTAGGTAAAATAAATAAAAACTGTGTTGTTTTCTAGGACATTGTTTCCTCAGAGCAGCAGGAATTCTTAAGATTTCCCCTCTGAATTGTGGGTGGGACTGTTGCAATGAAACGAAAGTGATGAAATGATGAGCAATGAAAGTTGAAATAAGTCGACCCCCACTTCCTGTCAACCATCTGTTGATACCCTCTCCTGATAGCTTACAGCCCCAACATTAGTGGTGCAACAAAAATGGCGAGCAATATCAGAACCATCCAGCTGTGCAGTTTCAACCCAGATGTCAGCTCTAAAGAGGAAAATGAAGCCGTACATGGATCTATTTGTCTGCAAAAATGGCACATCAGAATGGAGCGGAGCAGAGAGCTTGTGGCCCACCGATTGTAGTTTTTACATTACACAGGAGCTCTTAATGGAAAAATTTTCATCTGCGCCTGATTCACAACGATCTGAATAAAGAAATACTCATAAATGCAATTTTAAGCTATATATTCTGAATATTTATTCTCCATTATTAGAAAAATGCAATAAGTAAATGTTAAAAAAACACAGTTTTCATCATAGTGGGTCTTTACAGAAAAGGGCAGCACAACTCTCTCCTTCCATACATAAGTTTATCCCTTTCCTAAAGATAGATCTTCCCAAAATCTGATGCCATTAAGGTTCACACTGACAGTCTTCGTCTTTTATTTATCTGTGACTCCCCCCCCCCCCTTTTTTAACACAGTTTCTCTCTGTATTACTCCTTTAAGGCACAGTTGTGCTGTTGTTCAGCTCTGATTCCATCACTGTTACTTTGATTTAAAAATTGTGGAGGGGTGTGCCCGTTTTCTCATGAGGGAAAGCTAAAATCAGGTTGGTGCATGTAAACACATTTCTACTGAGCCATCTGGTTTCGGGGAAGAAAATGTAAAAAAAAAAAAAAAAATACAGTAACACACACTTTTCTTTCATAGATTTTTTTAAATTCTTGGTTCAGGTTGCAGGAATTTGCCAGCGGTTATTGGACCTTGTAGAGGTCATCTGTCAGCCAGCACAGACATAATGAGACACATCTATACACACCAACACTTATTCCTAAAACCATGGCAGTTGACCTGCCATGCTTTGAGAAAAAGAAAAGAAAACTACAAAGAATCTAAGACAAATTGAAAGTCATTTTTTAAACATAATAAGGGAGTAAGAAATAAAAAGAAAAAAGTATTGGGAAAATGTTTTACCTAAGAGTTTTCTCAGACGGGCTTGCGCAAATTTAATTAAGTCTTCTCTAGAAAAAACTTAAAGATTACTACTGACAACATAAAACGATTAAATACCGGTAAGTGGACTCTAAACTCTCCTGCAATACTGATTGTTTTTGCACCAAAAGACTCACAACTATGTCCAGGGTAACCACTTACAGCACCTTATTTGAATAGCATTTCAAGTATTTACTTGCATCCTGAGTGGTCTGTTAAGCTTGACATTTGAAAATATACAAGGAAGCTGCATGCTTCCCGCAGAAACCCATGTGAGATAAACAGCTGTAGCAGCTCAGCTCTGTGTTCTGCAGAGGTGAACACAAACAGCATTCCATCCAGCTGATCCCTGCTGTCTTGGAATGGATGCAGCATCACTTCTGTCAGAAAAAGGCACTAAATCCCACCAGCAAACAATTTTCTAAACGTTTTTTCCCATCAGACTTGTTCTGTTACACCTAAAAACAATACATTTTTCTAAGTCAAGTCTTTGCAAGTTTAAAACAGAGTTTTTCCATTTCATTTTTTTTTAGTTTAACTGTTTTATTACATTTCAAAGTAGGATCTGAAAAAGGTAGACAACATGTGAGGGAAGCTGTTCTGCTTCATTGAGCTTGACTGAACTCTTAAATAAAAACCTTTGACAGGCATTAATACATGTTATACCATGATCCGGGTGAATACTTGGCCATTAACCCTTACTTAATAATGTTTGAAATAGTTACAAAGTTAAAAATAAAACAGTAACGTGAAAAGGAAAAACGTAATCTATGATGCAGCTTTTTTTCATAATGACAAAGGGGTTTTGTTATGTATTCAGCGAGTGACGTATTCCGGAGCGCTTCTATTTTACGCACAGGCGCTGTGAAATTTGACTCGAGTTTAAGAAGCCACCACAGCAGCCACAAGTCAGAGTGTGTGTTCCTCTGTGCGCGCGTCAGGTAGCTCCATATAGGGACTGAAGAGGCACTTCAGAGCAACTCTGGCACTGCAGCCGCTGCATGATGGGGCGCACAGGGGGCAGTGCCATGTACACTCTCTCCAGCGTGCTGCTCTTGAGCGGAGAGAACCGTTCTCTGGATTCCAGTTTCTCCAGTGACCTCATGATGGGAACGTCTGGAAACGGCACCGCGAACTCGAACGGATCAGACCCGTTTGGCAGGAATGAGGAGGTGGCCCAAATCGAGATCATGGTCCTGAGCATCACCTTTGTGGTTGCAGTGATTGGAAACGTGAGCGTCCTTTTGGCGATGTACAACACCAAGAAGAAGATGTCGCGGATGCACCTCTTCATCAAACACCTCAGCCTGGCTGATCTGGTGGTCGCCTTCTTCCAGGTGCTACCGCAGCTCTGCTGGGAGATCACCTTCCGCTTCTACGGCTCAGACTTTCTCTGCAGGATTGTAAAGCACCTCCAGGTGATGGGAATGTTTGCGTCCACCTATATGATGGTGATGATGACTTTGGACCGTTACATCGCCATCTGCCACCCTCTGAAAACCCTCCAGCAGCCCACCAAGCGCTCCTACATCATGATTACTTCCACGTGGATGTGCAGCCTGGTGCTCAGCACCCCGCAGTACTTCATCTTCTCCCTGAGTGAGATCAAAAACGGCTCGGACGTGTACGACTGCTGGGCGCACTTCATACAGCCCTGGGGCGCAAAGGCGTATATCACCTGGATAACCGTGGGCATCTTCCTCATCCCTGTAGTCATCCTCATGTTGTGTTACGGGTTCATCTGCCACAGTATATGGAAAAACATAAAGTACAAGAAAAGAAAAACGACGGCTGGAGCAGCAAATAAGAACGGGCTCATCGGGAAGAACTCCGTCAGTAGCGTCACCACCATCTCCAGAGCCAAACTCCGCACGGTTAAAATGACTTTTGTGATCGTTTTGGCCTACATTGTTTGCTGGTCGCCGTTTTTCATAGTGCAGATGTGGTCTGTGTGGGATGAAAACTTCTTGTGGGACGGTGAGTAATGAGAAAAAAGATTTATTTATTGAGTTTAGAAAAAAAAAAGCGGTGCGCAAAGCATTATATTCGTGCGCAAAGCTTTTACGCATTGACTTGTCATGCGCACAAAAAAAAAAAATCCACTAAAATCTTCCAAAATACTATTTTTATGATTAGTCCAAATTAATCTGGCTTCCTAAACCGATATGCATTTATGCATTTATCTGTTAAAGAGTCCTAGTTTGTTTTGTTGTTGTTTTTTGCCCCACAGTTGCTTCAAAACCGTAATTAACATGCATTTGTTTGGTGTTAGAAAAAGCTAAAAAAAAAAAAAGTCAGACTTTTAAACTTAAATATGTATGTTTTTAGGAAAAGCAATGTTTAAGAAAATAGTTGTTTTTCTGGATTTAACTCAATTTTCCAAACAAATTTTCTCTGCTCCTCAGACAAACTGGGCTCCACAACTAGACCTCATGAACTGTCACTCAGGCAATTCTAGAGCCTTTAGATGTACTAGATGTTCTGCCTATGAATCATCTCTTCTCCCTCTCTCCTAGATTCTGACAACACAGCAGTGACTCTGTCGGCACTCCTCGCCAGTCTCAACAGCTGCTGCAACCCGTGGATTTACATGATCTTCAGCGGCCACCTCCTGCAAGATTTTATGCACTGCTTCTCCTGCTGCTGGAGGGTAAACGCTGATAAGAAAGAGGACTCGGACAGCAGCATCAGACGGACCACGTTGCTGACTAAGATGACCAACCGGAGCCCCACAGGCAGCACTGGCAACTGGAAGGAGCTGGACAATTCTCCCAAAAACTCTGCTCAGGCAGAGTAAACAGCTGAGCAGAGACATCTTAAAATGGGTAAAAAAAATTGCTTAACAAGGTAAAAATAAGTGGAAGCAAAACAATGTTTTCCCTGATTTTACAGAATCACTCTTAACCCTTGTGCTATCCTAGGCACTTTAACATTGGGAGTTGGATCATCTAGACCCACTAGACAGTGGGCTGAACCATTTTTTTTCAATGATTTGTGAACCTCACTGGTGTCACGTCAATGCAAGGGTGGGGTCATCTAAGATACCACAAGGGTTAAATAATATAGATAAAAATGTACATTTTTCAGCAGGAAGCAAAATTAAACATCATCATTTTTTTAAATTTGTGATTTTGTCTTCTTTCTATGCCATTAAAACAGTTTACTAGGTTAAAACTTCCAGCAGCCTTGATGTGAGCTGTGGTAAAAATGTCTCTTCCAGGCCACTTGTTTCCAAGTATCCGAGTCAGTCACCTCGTCCTTTTTGTTTGGATTTCCATTTGAGCTTTTTTTGTGAGCTTCCATTCACAGAAAAATATTTTGGAGGCTAAAATAACATAAAAATGTGATTTAAAGCAGTGCTTTTGAACTAAGATAAAAAAAAATGCATAACAGAAAGAAAAGAAAGTGGTTTGGGGGCTTTCAAGTGTGGGCGCGTTTCAATTTTTTTTTTTCATTTGTCTGGGTTGTTTCATGTTGCAGTAAGAAGCCACTTTTGTGAACCCTCAAATGTTGGATTTCACTGCCAGACAAAGGTAAAGGTATTTAGTCGCTGGAGGAATGAGGTGGTGAGAGTGACTGCTTTTGGAGGATTCTCAGCACCTTCCTGCAGACCGTTCCCAGGGCTTTCAGAGAAAGCTGGGCAGAAGCTCACACATTCCTTACAAAATACGTCAGGGCACTTCCCACCTTTTTTTTTAGTTTTTTTTTTAGACATCCTGCTCCGTTGGGGGCTGTGTTTTGGCTTCATTTGCACTCAAGACAAAAACAATTTCCTGCACATTAATGTGATTTACAGCACCATAATGGGAGTGAGATCACAATAAGAGGCCCTAAAATAACATGTACATTGTGTCAAAAGTGTATATATAAAGAGTTTTGATGTGTCTAAGTGTTCTGTGAACCAGTGTATGTCTCTATAAAAGCATATGGTATATTTGTATATAAGACACCTAAAAATCTGTACATAGAAATAATATATGTAAATCTGTTCCATATCAAATCCTGCTTTTTGTCTATCTGTCTTTACTGAACAAAATCTTCATATTTTACAAGTATATGTTGATGTTTACACTATGAATACCATTATGACAGGGAAAACTAATGCATATTTTTACTGGAAATTGAGCAATTGTTTAACTTCCCCTAAGCCAAGCTAAGCATCTTACATTTGCCAAACTCTGAGGTTTTGAAAAAAATTCATCTCATAATAGAAGCTTCCGACTTGGAGGCTTTTTTTTTTCTTAACAACAAGAACTCTGAAAGATGTATTGATTAATACACGTGTTGGATCAATCCCGATTCCCCAGTGACATTTTATTGGGAATCCTGATTAGTTCGCTTGGCCAAAGTTGTCCACATCACTAAAGATCTTTTTTTTTCTTTGACAATAAATGTCTGGCCAATTTTATGACCTAAAAAAACCTCCAAAACTATTTAAAAAGTTCAGAAAGTTTTTTTTTTCCCTACAAACATTCTAGATAAGAAGTGAATCTCTTCTCTGGCAGACCACAATAAACTTTTCTGCACAAAGCTTTATTGCTCATCATAGGCACCTTTATTGCTCACTTACTAAATTCTGCTGTTAAGTTTGTGAAAAAAAATTGGAATTTCACTGCTGTTTGTGCTGCATTTTTACATTGAGTGGCTACATCCTTGAGTTTCTATTTGCTACTGAGTTTTGCTGAATACAGATACCAGAGTCTGTTAAATTTGAATGTTGTATAATAAATAAGATCCATTTTTTTCTGTTACAGGTATTTTATTGGGAGTTTCTTCTTTTTTAGGCTAAATCGATTGTTATATGAACTAAATCAACATTGTTATGCTTTAGGGAAACAATTTTTTTGAAACATTTTTATTTGTTTGTAATACTTTTGGAGTTGTGGGGGAAAAAAAGATTCCATCCTGCTATGAATCCATGGAAATCGTGCAACCATTGCTAAGTTTTGTCCAGAAAGTCATAAAGTAGCACATTTGTAATATAAAATATTCCCTCCAAATAACTTAAACCTTAAATCTCTTTCAATCCACCTCAGGGTTTAACAATTAATCAACTTAATCGTTGAATTAATTTATGTTCCTACGATCCAACCAGATTGATCTAAGAGTATATTTAGACTGGGAAATCCGTTTATTTCAGATCCAGTCCTCTTAATTTGGTTCCTATCGAGTTCTGAACCTTGCGTTTGGTGAAAAGCTACACTGTTAAGTGCTTATGACATATAAATTGTCAGCTAAACAGTATGAGAAGCAATGTGAATCACGGTAAAAATTGTTTTAATGACCCTGCATTTATCGGAGTTGCTGTGTCGCGTTTTCATGATTGCTACCTTCCTTCTCTGTTTACATCCCATAATGCCCGGCTATGGTGGGTGTTTTGGTCCAGTTGTTCCACTCCAAGGACAGAGCCTGTATTCAAACTGAGGAAACTCAGGGCGAACCAGAGCTCAGCCCTGTTGAAAATGAACCGATGCCACCTTGAAAGAGGGGTCCGAGAGTGGTTCCGGGTCCTGGACCAGGGTCTACTTGGGTGTATTCAGACTGAAAATTTGTTTCGGATTATTGGGGGAAACGCACTCTGGTTCACTTTAAGCAGAACAAATGTGTCCAGTCTGAATACATCCTTAGTTGATAATCGAATCGACCTGTTCCATTATACATTTTTTTCAAAATGAATTAAATCAATTATGATCAATACTGGAAAATACCATCTAGATTGAGACATGGTGGGTTTATTTTACTATAACGCAAAAACAATCACGTGTCATCACAGCAGACAACACTCACGATGAAAACAAAAATGATCAATCCATCATTCCAGTCTAATGTGTGGAAACACTTTGAATTCAGCAAAGACATGTGACCGCACAGAATGTTCTAATAATGTTCCCTTTGGATTATTTTGATGTGGAAAATCAACAGTGGGCTGAACTTTCCCATCAATTCTTGTTTACTTGTTTGTTTGTAATCATATTTAATTTACACTTGATTATCTTGCAAGAAGTACAAGAGATCTGGAAAACTTCACCTGCATTGTTCAGTACCCAGGTATTTATTTCAGTGTCACACTGGTTGAAGTTTTAGCTAAAGATGTCCTTAGGTAGGTAAATCGGATCGAATTGGATCGTTCAAAATGAACCAAAAAAATTGAAAGTGAATCCTATCGGCAACCACAAATAATGATATGAATCGAATCATTGTTAAAATAAAACAATACACCCATAATCCACCTTAAAAGATTTTATTCTGCTGGATTATTTGTATCAGATTGTCTTGCATTGTCTTCTTACCTTTACATTCCCAAAAAGAAATGTATGATTAATAGTCCTTATTATACCTCATCCCCACTCACTGAACTGTGAATGCTTTGTGGAGCATTTTTCACTTCAGGTTGTGTTCTTCTTCTGCAGGTTATACTATAAATGTGGTTCAAAAGTAACAGAATTTGCGTAACTTGTTTCATTTCTTGGACACCATCATTGCAAGATCACCTTTAACCTCTTTAGACCTGCTGATATTGGCGCTAGCCTTCTACACACAAAGTCACAGGGCTACAGAATTAACTACTGTGGTAATATGACCGAAAATAACAGGCCATTGTTAATGTGTTAATAGCTTGAAAGTAGCTTGCACCACACTGTGCAATGATGAGCTGATGAACTCATGAAATATATCATGGAAATCATGAATGTAAAGAGCACACAATAGATTTTCAGTAAATCATAAAGAACAAATAGTGAATTCTGGTTTTAAACGGAAAAACACTGAGTGACCAAATATTGTCTTTCGATACATCAGATAATCCTGCTCGTGGTCTTGATATTCCATAAAATTTGGCTTATGTGTGATAAAGTACATCACCTTTCTGTGTCAGCCTGTTGCATCATCGTTCCATTTGTATTTGAATAACTCAAACGCAGTGGATGAGAAAAAAACAAGATCAGAAAAACAGCTCTTGCTCAGTGAATGCACTCTGATGAATCCAGGTACGTGAACAGATAAGTGGATCTGACAGGTCCTATGGAGTGGAACAGGAACAAAGACCTCCATATCCTCTGTTCCTTAATCAACAAAGGGGGGGGGGTGTCTCTGAGAGCTGCTGCTCTCTGGGTCTCTGAACAAAGCAGATGAGTTTGAAAAGACAGAAATGCGGAGTTCACCGTTTCCTAGTTTATCTCCAATAAATCACTGAACCTCAACTTCATGACTGGGCCTTCAAACATGACTTCATGCGTCAACGCCATAGCTTTCACAAGTCTTTAGTCAATTCTGAACCGAGTGGAAGCCAAGACTGCAATCTTGTAGTCTGCAATCTGTATATTGTTTAACTTACACACCATTAATCTACGTTGCCTGGGTCTGGTGCCAAGAAGATCCATGCCTTCCTGTCTTGATGAGTAAACAACTTCCACTGTGCTGTTCTTGCAGGAACCAAATCCTGTTTTCTGTTCAAATTGTGTCCTCAGCCGGCTTTCCTCCACCTAACACCCCAGCCTGTCCTTTAACCCATAACAGAAACTGTTGCTGCAGACTAAAAGCTGGAAGAAAAAAGGTTAACTGTAGGTGATCAAAAAGGCTAATGAGGGATGTCCCCTTTGCACCTGAGCCAGAAAACTGCGGCACAATTAAAACTTCAAAGCGGATCCTAAAGCAACGATGTGGTACTAAAGGTTTTTCATCACTTCGATCAGAAAAGTTAGATAAGATAACTCTTCCTGTCTCCACAACAAACAGCCATTTTCCTGCTCCATTGTTCTTCTTTTACCCTCCTTGAAAATGGCTCTTGCTGCTGTTTACTATTGTGTTGTAACATCGGCTCCCCTGAGGCAGCTCTGTCCATGCAAACAAGCGGAACTGAAGTACACAAAATGTGCCAAATAGTGAAACATTACACACCACAACAAGTGTAATAAAGGTAGCCTGTGGGGAGGAATCAGAAAATAACAAATTATATAAAAACAAAATTCCTCTAATAGACTTGCATGTCACAGTCTTCCAAACTTACAAGCTTTCTTTGTCAATTATCAAACTATGGAACCCCATAGTCCCACAAAGTTCATTTTTCTCTCCTGCAAAATAAAAATGTGCAGGAAAAGAGATAAATTGTGTTAAGAACAAGATAAACTTTATGTGAGATAAAAAAAATTGTAACAGCAAAATGAGAACTTGTGTGCCCGCAGACTGTAAAACTAAACAAAAACATTTTCTAGGCTTATGTGAGAAACATGTTAAAAAAAACACAGAAGCCAAAATCGAATCCAGGTACCATATTTCTGCCCTATGCCACACTTAAAAACTGTCATTTTTTCCAAAAAAAAAACAGCGCGCCTTATAAACCGAAGCACTTATTATATATAAATCATTTGTTTACTGCTGTCGGAACGATGTTTTGGGTGTTATTGTGAGTCCGCTAATGTTGTCAGATTGTGTTTCTTTTAACGTGTTACTTACAAGGTTAGAAGTAAGCGTATTCACAGTAAAGTTTCTTTTAGCGGTATTATGTATTATGTTGCAAACAATGTTGGGAGTAACAGGTGTGGTAAATAGTCACTGTTAACACAGTTAATCAGGTCTGACTGACTGACGCACTTATCTCTGACTCTTTCGTCTCACTCAATGCGTCTTACAGTTCAGTGTGCCTTATTCATCACAAGTTTGAAAAGAGATCAATTATTGACGGCGTATCTTACAATCCAGTGCACCTCATAGTGCGGAAAATAATGTTCTTACTTATTATATACAAATTCCCAGAATGCATCATCCCACTATATCCAGTTATCTTGCACTTACTGTTTACTATAACAAAACAAACCTTTTTTTCCCCCTCTTGTCCAACAATTTTTCTTCTTGTGCTCACAAGATTTGAAAAAAATAACTCTTTTCAGGTTTATGGGGCTCTCCACCAAACTGATTCATATTATAAAAACCAACAGAAATCGATGCGTCTTTTGTCCATGGCCAGTCTAAGCTGTCAGCACAGTGCATGTTAAGTGCTTTTTTTTTTTTCAAAGAAGGCCGTCTATGTTATTTTTTCATAGTTAAGGTCTATACACGATGGAGTGCTGTTATTGAAAACGCAATCTTTTCCAAAACAGTAATAAGAGTTTGTAGGCTGCTCTTTACACTTTCACTTTGCTTGGACTTCAAAGGAAAAACATAATAACCAAGAGGAGACTGAAAAAGACATCCAACATTAAATGTAAAACAGTCCTTTGATACCACACACTTCAACACATTTAAAAAAGCTGAAAAGTAAGATGTATATCAAACCCAGAATGATGAAAATGATGAATATTGCAACATTCCAAGCACAAGGATAAACAGATGGCCAGGAAAATCAACAGTATTTTCAAATCACCATTTTTGAGGTTTGCACGTTCCTGAAAGTGCGATCATGAAACAGGAAATAGGCGGCATGGTGTTGAGTTTTTCCAAAACATGCAATCCAAGAAATGTTGAAGTTTTTTTTTTGGGGGGGGGGCTCAAGGATGCAACAAAAGAAAAGGACATGAAGAATCAACTTGGCTCAACTGTGCAATGCAGAGCTAGTGTTGAAAAATAGTGTGTAAGTCTTTCCAAATGGTCTCACAACCAATAAACTGCTAAATTCAGCAGAAACGTTATGTGGAGTTGATGCTGGTCAGTCTTAGTTACAAAACCTCTGTGTGATTTGTCAGGAGCTCAATTTATGTTTCCCTTTTTTTAACAGTCTGCAGAAACCCCAACACAAAATTTGTGCAGCATTTCTCCCCAACCATCGCTGAAATCCTAACATTTTATTCCCAGCTGCGCCTAAGGGAGGGCCAACAGCCTGCTGTAGCAAAGAGAAGAAGGATCTAACAGAAAAATCTGAAAGTATTTATTTGACTTTCACTGAAATCCACACAAACTACAAAAGACTAAGAGATATAGATGATAAATGTAAACCCATTTAAAGTTAAAGTGGAATGGGAATAGTCTCTGAAAACTTCGTCTGATTGCATAAAACTGTGCAGGAAAGCAAACAATTTGTTATTAACCCTTTTTTGGAAAAACTTCTAGTCCAGATTTAAGATTTTAGATAGTTAGTTTGGCCTTTATTTTATCATTTTAGTGGCTCAATGAAAATTAAATGGTGCAACAATCATGAATTAAAACAATAATTTTTCCTGATCAAATTTACGACTAAATAAATAATACATAAAAAGTACACCATTTGGTCACTAGAAAACAGGAAATTAAATAAATTTGTCGCTAGTAAAAAGTGAATTAGTCTGTAAAAAACAAGAAACACAATTTGTAAGTTCTAATTAATTATATGTTTATCCAACGCATAACCACAGTACATTACATTAAAAATAATACTCCCCATTGCACAGTTCTAGAAGGTCCAAATTTTATTTTTGAGGTTTTTAGCCATGTTTCAAATATTTATTGCAGCGTACAAGGGACATATGAATTCAGTTGATCTCACTGATTTGGATTATTTACTATGTTTTCCACTCTTTAATGAGCCTGAAAAATGTTAATTTCTAAACTATTTGTGATTTTAAGTTTAGACTGTTTTGGAGTTTCAAAAAAAGTCTGTTTTTAGCTATATAAGATTCTTCAAAGATGCATTCCTCGTGGGTAAAGCTTCTATTTTAACTAGTCATGCATTCAATAAAGGTCATAAATCCATCTTCTCATTTACTTGAACCTAATTTACCTGTCAAGAGCAAAGGTATTTGAAAAACTCATTTAAGTAGTAACCAATCCTTGGATATATTTAATACTAAAAGATGCAAAGAGGAAAAAAAAACATGTACGTGCACAAACACCAAGGCATTCATCAAAGAGTTGTTTTGTGTCACTTACTTTCTCAAGAGTCATTTTTTATTTCGTCTCTTTCCACTCTATGCACATATTCCATGGAACAATGAGTAAAATAAAGCTAACATGATCAGCCTCCATCCATGCCTTTTTAAGCACCAGGAGGGGTAATTTGGATGTCCACCCGAATTAGAGAGACATGCAGATGGAAATTATAGGTCTTGGAATAGATTTCAGGAAAAAACAACTTTAATGAAAAGAAGTAAATCTACTTTATCGACAAGATTGGCAGTAGGACTGTACAAAAAAGAGGCAGTTTACCAGCTATCATTTAAGAATCAGATTTTTTAGAAGGACTTGTGTGAATTTGTAAGATTAGAATCCATATGTTCATTTTTGGGCTTCTGAAGGAATCACAACCTCATGAGGAAAGTGGAAAGGAAAGTGTGTGGTTTGGTGTGAGGTTGAGGACCTGGATTATCTCACAAGTCAGCAGGGATCAGATCCTTGATGCTGTGAGTGTCAAAAAACCCTCACATTACTAAGAAATCCCTGGCCCCTAAGGAGTCCGACACCCTGATGATGAGAAGTCAATAATGTTCCACAACAGAAATCATGCTGTTTACAAGTAACAGCCTCTAATTAAAGACTCCAAAGATGCTTCAAACTGTTCATTAATGTGACGGCAACTCAAAAACAACTTTTGCACTGTGCAATTAACCGCAGCTTTCTAAGAAACAAAACGATTATGAGATGTAATGTTTTCAAGTCAAACAGCAGCAGGAAAAAGCTCCAGTTTGTTTGGTCGTTTCATCCTCTTCAAAGTATTGTTGATGGCTGAATCAACCCACGAGTCTGCTTAACCCCTCAACGTCAATTGATGCAAAAATGCATCGAACAAATTCAGCCATTAAGGGGATAAAGCCCGGATTTTCCACATTTTGACACAAATGCATGCATATAACTGTGAATTACAGACAAACAGAAGTTCGGCACTAACTACTTTGTTCATTTTTCATTAGAGAATTTTGAAGGGTTTTTTCTCTAATTAAAAAAAAAAGCTGCAACTTCCTGTCTGAAGTAAAAAAAATAAATAAACTACTGTAATCTATGAATCATAGAGATGCCATGAGATCATAGACTGACGTCAGATGAAAGCTGTGTACGCCGATAAACACATCCAAACGAACAAACCAGCTTTGAATCAAAAGCAAAGCGAGTGAGGCGAGATGACAGAACCAGACCCTGAATGTCAGAATGCACACACATACAAGCACCCCAGCGTACTAAAAGAAAAACCACTTCAAACTTGAGGCCATCACAAACAACCACGTTAAATCATTGACTGATTCACTGTATCCCAAGAACAATGCCCTCAAAGCAGTTTCCTGGAAGCAGCTGAAAATGTCTTTGTTGTAACATGGTTAATGAAGTGACACTGCAGTCATTTTCTCAAGGCCTTCAGTAAAAACCAACACTGCAAGAATAGAATTACAATAGAAAGACATCTGTTTAGTGAGAACATCAAACAACAGTAGCTTTTTTTTCCCCCTTGAGCTCCTGCTTATAGTTTTTGGTCCAACACATCAAGGACAACCTTGGCTGCATGCTTATCCTGAATGCACCTTGAATGAGATGAACGCCTTTCCTTCCTTGTAAAGAAACACAACTGTAACGTCCTT
Organism: Oryzias sinensis; assembly: GCA_037389245.1. NCBI lineage: Eukaryota > Metazoa > Chordata > Actinopteri > Beloniformes > Adrianichthyidae > Oryzias > Oryzias sinensis. The sequence goes on along the minus strand of CM074499.1, from coordinate 19,761,990 downwards.
CTCTGCGACTTTTCTTACTAGTTTTCACAGCTTGTTACTGCCATCTTCTGTCAATCAAAGAAACTGTTTTGAAGTGAAAAAAACATTTTTTTGGGGGATCAAAATATAATTTTTAACTGTGTGATTTTTCCTGAAAAAACTCCCCCAAAAGCTTAATATATAACTCCATATAAAGGAGTACACAAAACACGCATTTAACTTCAACGTGTTGACTGAACATCTATTTGACCACCAAAAATGTGCTAATCAGCTTGAAAACAAGTCAAGCATGTACACAGCAATCCTCATCTATTCTTCTTGTAAAAGCAGTCTCAATCTGCAGCCCTGCAGGGGAAAAGTCTTGTTAACCACAAAATGTGGAAAGCAATACCAAAGACTAATGACCCCCCGCCTCCACCACGCACAATGCAGCTGTCCAACCACCAACCTTTTTCCCTAAAGGAGCATATCTTCATTAAACTGTTTAAAGGCAGCGGCAGTCTTGTCAAAGTGGGATTTGAAATGTTGTTTGCTTTTTAGAAAATCTATGAGTTTCATTGCTCAGGAAAACACATAAAGCACTCAACTAACGAGGATTCTAAAAAGATTTAAGGGCAATAGCGCCATCTGGTGGTTGGTATCATAAATGAGATTCTTGTTCAGTAGACCTCTAAAGAGGGACATGGAGAGAGTCTCAAATGGACTGATTAAATTGATAGGATTAAATTCACACATGAGTCATATTTCATGACAATCTCAAGGTAAAAAAAAAAAAACATCAACTTTCATTGTTACAGAGGAGATTGTTGTACTATTCCACAAAACACTGTCAGATCAGCAGCCAAACACCTGATTGTCATGCACTGCTAAAAAATAATCCATAAATCTTTTTTATATATATCATACAGATGTGCAAATTGAAGGTATTTATATAAGGAAAAAAAATTCTCATTGCAAATCAGCTTTTCACAAAAGTTTATTTCCTAAAGGTGATTCATCCAATTGTAACATGATAAATGGCATGTATATAATAGCGTTTTTCTACCTCTTTTGAAAACAGAAGGCACTTTACAGTCACTCATCCATTCATCCATGCACACTGATAGTGTGTGAATGTGTAACCACCAGGAGCACTGTGGGATTCAGTGTCTTGCCCCAGAACACCTGCCCACCATGGGCAGGTGTTCTGGGGATATTCAGATCAGCGCTTTGCTGCTCTACCTCTGTAACATAGCCCCAGTGTTTGTATTTTTATTTTATTTGTTTTTGTTAAATTGTAACGTTCTCTGGTTGTGCAAAAAAGCCAAAATGGCAGCAAAAAAACATAGATTCTGGGGCTCCAACACTGTCAATTGTTTTATTAATATGACGATCAGAACATTTGGATGGCTACTGTCTCAAAATATGCATCCATTAAACAGGAGCCACACAACATGAGTGTCACAATTACATATAACAGGAAGATACTGTACAAGCAAAACTAAGTGAAGGCTTTAGTCCCGTGAGGCAAACTGATGACATAATCATTAAAGGCCACCTAAATGTCCCAAAAGTACTACTCCACTTCTTAGACAGGTAAAACAGACATGTTTAACTTCCATGTTTGTGTATTTTACGCTAAATCTGAAGCCAAAATTAAAAGAAAGTCCAATTTGTGATGTTAGATTTGTAAAAAAAAAAAGTCTCTGTTTGTATAATTTCTTTACAGATTTCTTTATTGAAGACTTCATAGTCCCTTACCACCCAAACAGAACATTTCGCTCCCAAAATGCAGGACTGCTTGTGTTTCCTAGAATTTGTAAAAGTACAGATTGAGGTGGACTCTATAGCCACCAAGCCCCTGTCTTATGGAATAAGCTCACCGCCCATGTAAGAGAGGCCGACACTGTTTCTACTTTCAAAGTTAAGCTTAAAACATTCCTTTTTGGACAGGTTTATTGCCAGACTAGCTAGTACTAAGAGAATATTTGCTTGACTATTTAAACATGTAGTTGTAGAGTTAGATTAGCTAATTCTTCTCTAAGAGTTCTGCTACATTGCCTGACCATCCTGGAGGAAGATCCCCCCTTCTTGTGGACACCCCTGAGGTTTCTTCTTTTATTTTTTCCAGAATCCAGTTTTTAGGAGTTTTCCCTTCCAACGAAGGAAAGTCTGAGGGCAGGGATCCCCAGTTTAGTTTAGTCTGTTTAGTTTAGTATAGCTATGACTATATGTCCTTTATGATTCATGTTTATTACACAATTACTGGTATGAAGCCCATTGAGACAACTATTGTTGTAAATATTGGGCTATGTAAATAAAATTGAATTTACTTTTGTTGTAATTCTTATAGTTAGTTTCACATTTTGATCACCTGCAATATTTTAACCATGGCTTATGTTTTAACTGATTAGTCATTTCTATTTTCTTATTTTAGTATTGAGCTGTTTTCAGGCTGTTTTTCTCACGTCACAGTCTCCCCTGGATCCATCTGCTTATTAGTCACAGCTGTCGTCATTTGCTTAATTACCCTGAGTGTCTGGTTTTATGTTCATCTTTGACAGCTCCTCTGCTTTGTAACCTTTTTGTTACTTCCTTGGTTTGTCAAGTTTGAGTTTATTTATTATTAAATGTTTAACCTTGTAAAGCCCATAACATTTAGGAATTGACAGAATTTCTGTTCTTTTTTTTGGGGGGTGGGAATTTAGATGTTTTTTAAACCCTTTGATGAATTCCACAAAAAATTTGAAATGTTAATTTCTTTTATGCGATATTAAAATTATCAATGATGTCATGTTGGGTGGTTTGGTACATTTAGGTCACAACAATGTTAGTTTTAGATGTAAACATATTGATATGAGTGTGAAAAAAGCACCTTAAAAATTAGTCTCAAATTTGTTACATTTTAACACGGTGTAACTGTATTATAAGGAAGTAATTACGATCAAATTTTGCATTATTTCAATAAAATGCAATAGTTGAGTTTTTTTTCTATAAAATTCTGAAAGTTAGCTTAAATTAGCTTTTTGAGCAATGATGTCGAAAAACAAGTTAATTCCAAACTCAGCTTTCATGCACAAAACATTATTTTTAATCATAGAGAGACAAATTGAGCTTGTTTTAATGCACACCACAGTTTACCAGAGCAGGAATTCTGTGAAGGTGTAAAACTGTGAGGTAATATGTCTCATAAATTTGTGTCATGCCTACACAGCCATGCACAGAATAACAAACAAGATATTAAATTTGTATCGGCATAGAATAGAAGGCAACTGTCAGTGGTACAGCTTTAACCACAGCAAATCCATTGATCAACTTAATCTTTACTTAGGAAATACAAAAGGGTTTCATTAAATCCATAAATTGATTTTCTTTTAGGGTATTTTTTGCAAAAAAAAAAAAAAAAATCAGCTGGTTTTTAAACGTAAGAATTCTTTATTTTTCAACTCCCTTTGTTCGGTTCAAAGTTTTAGCTAAGTGAAAACTGTTTTGTGTAATTTCACAAATCCATGACTTTCTAATTAAATAAAATGACTTAAGTTTGACTGTTGTAATCAGCATTAGTTTAAATACTTCAGAGTACTGGTAAAAGCAAATAGTAGTCTTCAAAAATCACTCAATTTGTGTCCAAATACCTTCATTACTCACTACTTGCACTATACAGGGAGCTCACCATTTAGTTCCAAAGTCCAGTGCCCTGGAAATTTCCCAGAAGTCTCTGCTAGTGTGCATCAATGCTCACTTTTTGGCAAACATAGACCACAATGCATTGCATTTGAATGATTTTAATAAGATGTATGTGTATGTGTTTTTTTTTAATAAATCAGAAGTCATTAATAGATGTCATAAAATGTTCATAAGTTTTAAGTTTTTACTTCGGCAAATGTGTGGGGTACATATTTGCCATTTAAGAAAAAAAAAAGAATGAGCATGTGTCCAAAATTTGTTCAAATTCAGAGCACAACAGTCACGCACTATAGTTTTATAGAGGTTATGAAAGGATAAACTGCATTATGGGGAATATTTGTCATGGCTGCAGTTGTAATCAAACTGTGAGTCATCAAATTGTCTGTTTTGCTTCGGGAGCACATCTCTGGGAGGACAAATATTTGCAGCGTTTATCATGGGGTGCTTACATCAAGTTGGTTGACCTGTCTCACACAGAGAGTCAACACAGACCTTTGCAGTCGCACTCCACCACCGCCTCCGGATTATGCCTCTGTGTGTGGGCAGAGCCATCTGTGTGTGTGAGTCAGCTGACGGTGAGAATAGCAGGCTGATTAGACGCACAAAGACCAGTGCGGCAAACACATTTCTCAAGCCAGCTCAACCCTGTCATCCCTGATATAATCCTGTGAGGAGTAAGACACAGCCCAGCTGAGTGAGAGCAGGGAGGGGGCCAGTAATAGAAATGTGTTGCATTTAGGCTAATTAAAGTGGATACTAGGCCTCTTTTAGGCAGCCATGGCTAACTAACAATGAATTATGATGTAATGTAGCTCAAAGAAAATAATAATTAAAGTAGGTTGACAAACCTAGGTAGGGCGGTCGACCCATGATCGTAAGATTGCAGGTTCGATTCCCGCCTTGGACACCCATGTGTCGAAGTGTCCTTGGGCAAGACACTGAACCCCATATTGCCTCTGTGTGTTCGGCAGCGGAGCCGCCACCAGTGTGTGAATGTGTGTGTGCATGGGTGAATGGGTCTGTGACTGTAAAGTGCTTTGGGCCTTGTTGGTAGAAAAGCACTATATAAGTATACGCCATTTACCATTTACCATAATTAAACATGCTGGATGCCTTATTAACATTCTGCAATTCAAACTATCCAAACGGGAAGTGTGGAATACATAAAAAGAAACTTGACACAGTTTACAAAATGGATTATTTAAGGGCATGTCACACAGCTACAACATCTATTTTCCATTTATTGCACGGATGAAAATTGGTCAGACGTGACTATTCCTGGAAAGGGTAAGAAAAGTTGTGATATTTACGTCAAAGTGCCATAAGACAGACAGACCGACAGACAGACAGACAGACAGACAGACAGACGCTCATTACTTAACCCTTGCGCTATCTTATGGGGTCCAGATGACCCCACCCTTACATTGACGTGTTCTCCCTACCATGACAAAGGTGGATAAAGGTGAAGAGGATTTCATGTAATCCATGGACACCTGTGACCCCACTCCGAATGTTAAAGTGCCTTGGATAGCACAGGGTTAATTGCCAAATTGACTAGGAACAGAATAAAAATGGAATAAAAGCAGTTAACCGTTCACAGCCCACCCACTTGCCCCCTCCCCTCCCAGCTGCATTGAAAAGTCTTATTGCACTCGGTGCAAATGATTTCCTGAGCCTTTCTGTAGAGCATGGCAGAGAGTGAAGGCGGTCGCTGAATGCGCTCCTTTGGTCAGCAAAGATTCTGTTTAGGGGAAGACCGGTGTTCTTCACTACGGTCTAGTTTGGACAGCATCCACTCCACTCTGCCACCGTCTCCACTGTCTCCAGGTTTAGCCCCACCACACAGCCTGCCCTCTTGATTAGCTAATCCAGTTTTTTGTTTAACACATCACAGCATAAAACAGGGCACTGAAAACAACAGATTGACATAACATAAAGAGGAGTTTTGAGCAGACATTAAAAGAGGCAAGTCTTTTTAAGAAGTACAGTAGAACCTGCTCTGCACCTACCTGTATATGGAGTCAATGTTTGTCAACCAGTTTAGATTCTTGTCTAGCAGGATTCCTAAGTATTTGTAGTTGTGAACTACCTCCAGCTCTGCTCTATCAATGATGATGGGCAGAACTGCGGCAGGTGTCGGATGGAAGTCCAGCGCCATCTCCATTGTCTTGGTGGTGTTCAGGTGAAGGCAGTTCCTTTGGTTCAAGTGCACAAAGTCCCTACATCAGCTGTCTGTACTAAAAGAACTCACAAATCAACACATAACATGAACCGTGCATGATCATTGAACTGTTTATACGCAATTCATTAGTGATTCATTTGTCACTTGCATAATTTTAAAGTGATATGTGTGTCGTATATGCAATGTTAAAGTAATACATCGGTGGTACCTGCGTGAAAAGTCTATTAGACGTCTGTGGACTGGTCATGGAGAGCCACAAATTTGTGTAAGCATCTTGCAAAAATCAGACACAAATCCTCAAATGCAAAAGATTTACATATTAATTCCACATAAACTTTGTATTATGTGTGTAAACTGAAGAATTCTCAACCGACCAACGTTTTTGAACAGCTGCAACCCTTGATGGACATCTGAGCGCATCGACGAATGATAAATGCAAGAAACACTATTACATATATGACAATGAATCACAACAGACCAACGTTTCATGATTATTGCTGTTTCTGATATTGCTGTAATACTAAATTGGGAATGTGAGAGGCTGTAAGCTAGTGGGAGAGAGTGTAAACAGATGGCTAATGGGAAGTGGGGACAGGCTCACTCCAAAGTCCCGCCCACAACTCAGAGGTGATTTTCTAATGAACTCTGCAGAAACTATGTCTTAAAAAACAACAAAGATTTTTGGATTTTAGCAAAAAATGGCATGATCATCATTTAAAGACCACTGAGAATGCTTTAAAAAACTCAAAAGATAATCAGAGGGGGACTTAAATAAATTCAAAGAGGGAATTCCCGTTTTGTCAAATGAAAAATGAGACAAAGTCTAAGCTGAAGTGCTTTGGGTTGCCTGTTGCAGCAAAAAGCAGGTATGCCACCCAAACACAATGTTTAGTGGACCAAATGCCAAGTTTCTTCTGATTGGACTCAAAAACTCACATATTAAACTTTTTTTTGGCTCATTAATAAACCAACTGATATCTGCCGCTGTGTCCTGCATCCACTTCAGGGTCTTTGGCATGGAGATACAGCTTCAGTATTAGGATTTCAATCCTTCTTCTTGTCTGAGTGCGGCTGCAGGTCTGTCCGAGCAGGAAGCAGGTCATCCTCATACATGTGGTGGTTTGTTGAAGCCCAAAGGCATAATTTGGTCACAGCAATGAAAGCAATCAGCCTTTACGGTTTGCTGTGCATCTCCTTGTGTGGAGTAAGTGAGTACATTTTCTGATGAGAGTCAGTCAGGAAGTTTCAGATCCATGTGATCAGTCCAGGACGGGTATGTTCACTGAGCCTGGATATTGCAGGTCAAATCCTTACACTCCACCAAACTGATTAGACTGAATATTACTGGACTTCCTGTCAACTGGGCTGTGTGAGATTTATATTTGACGTGACATCAGGGATCCAGCGTGCAGCAAAAGGGCACAGGGACTCACATGATAAACACAGCATGAACGCTCCAGATTTCTCAATAGTGTACTAAAAAATATGTTTATATTGTGCTCTACATAAATATCAAACCTAAACATGGTTCTATTGCATCTGTGTTAAGGATCTCACATCCGCTTGGGTGTAATTAGGTCAGTAGAACTCTGCCAGTTAAAAAAAAAAGCATGAATTATTGATTGGGGTCTTGCAATTTTGCAACACTGCTTTTAATCGTATTTATTCTGTTTTGACAGAACCTGGCTGCGTTAAGAAGGAGCTTCTTAATTTATTTGGGTTGCAGGCTTCTAAAGATAGAACATAATAAGGGGCTTTTGAAAATAGATCATGAAGCAGGGATGTGGGGAGAGAATAATTCCAGTGCTTGCAGCCAAAACTCATGCAGTCGAGATTATTCACTCGTAAAATTCTACTTAACATGTCATCCTCTTATCTTTCTATATTTTATGGAATGGTGAACCAACTGTGGATTTAACGCTTTCAAATTAGATCCTAAAATTGTGTCTGTTCCATTTGTTAGTTGTTTTTTCGGAGGCAGGAAACTCTGGTCTTTGGGATAGTTTTAGTTTAGGTCATGGCCACTGCAGTTTCCTCAATAAATTCAGGTCAAATCAAATCACTCTCTTCAGCATCACTGGCATGGTCGTTTGCCATGGTGTCAACCCAGAAACTAAAGTGAGTATTTTATAAATCACAAAATAAAAAAGATTACATTTTATTTAAAGCAGTTATGACAATCAGCTCTGTAGAGCACAAACCAAAGATACATAAGAAAACACTATAATTCAAAAATATGTTTGAATTAAGCCAAGTTTTTTTAAATGAACACATTCTTGAATGAATGTTTAGCCCGTGATGTTCACACTGCACAAGCAGGGAGGGGCTTCTTCTACTTTTGTTTCCTGATTGGTTAAACTTTGATGTGAGTTACTTTTCAACGCGCGTTCAGTGGTCATTGTTTTCTACGTAGAGCCTAAAAACAGTCAAAACTTACGCAGCTACGTATAAATGCAAGAATTTTGAACGCAGAAGCCCAAAAGGCACGTTTTCGTTGAAAAATCTTGCTTGAATGCGTTTTACTGAGGCTGGTGTGAACACAGTCTAAAGCTTCTCCTCTCAACGCCACAAGAGTGGGAATAAAAAATGAAGCCCTCGAGTCTGATCTGCTGCCTGAATTATTATATAATACATTTTTGGTGAGGCGTTTTCGATCAGAATAAACCTTTTTGGAAAATTTTCAAAACAGACACCACAGAAGACAGTTGTGTCATTCTACACAAATTGTAGTAAAATCTCTGATTCTCACAGAAAAATTGCGCAAATGCGACTTTAACTGACCATTGAGTATGTAAGGTCAGAGGAAGAAGAATTATTGCAATACTCCATCCGAAATATATTTGGAGAGACTTTACCTCTGTTTTATTTGTCTTCAAATATTTGTTTGATTTGGGTTATACGATGGTCCGGGTGAATTCTCGATTATGATTGACTGCATTAAAAAGTGATAACGTACAGTGATAACTGTGGGCCCAAAAAAGAAGTTTCGGTCACATAGCTTCAAATGTTCTATATCACTGAGCTGGCTTCTATAAAACAAACTTTGGCCTCATCATTTGGACAAAAACAAGTGGCAAGAGGTGAATTTTCCTTCTGTACTGCTTTATATATCACATCGTGATGATCAGCATAGATATGGCTTTCCTTTGCCGCTGCAGTCGAGATCGGAGGTCAGAGTGGCAGAGCGTGTTGTCACGTTACCAGGACTATGCGCTCCGCCTCACCGCGATCCAAATCTTAAAAAAAAAAACAAGAATAAAGTACTAAAAACTATGTGAAAATGTTTTCCTTTTGTAAGTGACCATATTATCAGCGGGTCAATGGCATTCAAAGTATGCTTTATCGTCATTGACGCACTTCGCAAAAGCAACCAGGCTTCCACATTTTATTTGCTTAAAACTATGATCTCATCAAGAAAACTTTTTCAATCAGATGGTTTTTTTTTAAAAGTCCAAATGTTTATGCCTGGACATCTATTTAAATCAAAATAATTTAAAAAAATACAATTTAATACAAATCGTAGCATTCTGAAAGTTTGATTTGTTTTTTTCTTGTGAAACAAAAAGCTGCTCACAGGAGCTCCAGTGGGGTGGCTGGTAAAAGAAAACGCTCCTTGTCAGACATATTGTGCCAAGCGTAAAGTTTAGTGGAGGTAGGATTATGATGTGGGTTCATTTACCACTGAAATGAACTCTGAATGCCTCAAAAATACAAAACAAAGTGTCTGACAATTCTGCACTCCCAGCAGTGTGGTCAAAGTTTGAGGATGATCCTTTTCTTCTCCAACACGACTGTGGACACAAAGAAGGTCCATACAGATGAGGATGAGCCATTTAGGTGTGGAATAACCTGACTGACCTGCACACCTCAGACCTCAACCCTTAGCCAGACCTTCTGGTCTGAGATTACAAATGTGTTTCTGGAGGTGGGGTCAAATGTTCTTGTTATCTTTCCTAAACTTGTAGAAGGCTTTCCAAGAAGAGCTGCAACAACATCACAATAAATCCATGGATTATAGATGAGAAGTCATTTAAGTTCATACATTTGTAAGGGCTTATGACTGAATACTTTTGGCAACGCTGTGTTTGTACAAGCTAGAGTAAAGATGCAAACAGTTGGATTTTATCCCAAGAAAATAAAATCGCTGACAGTGAAGCTTACAAATAAAGCCCACTACTTTAAGAGATTTTAATGATCCAACCCAATAAAAAAGGCATCCTTGATGCATGCAAATAAATACACTCACTGGTCGCTTTATTAGGCACACCTGTCCAACTGCTCGTTAACACAAATTTGTAGTCAGCCAATCACATAGCAGCAACTCAATGCATTTAGGCATGTCATAAAGCTGGAATCATCTCAACTGGTTTATTGAACATGAAAATGTGGTCACTGGACTCAAATGATCTCCACTGTCACCAGATCTTCATCCAATACAGCCCCTTTGGGATGTGGTGGAACAGGAGATTGGCAACATAGATGTGCAGCCAACACATCTGCAGTAACAGCGTGTTTCTGTCATGTCTATATGGACCAAACTCTCTGCGGAATGTTTCCAGTACCTTGTTGAATCTATGCCACCAAGGATTAAGGCAGTTCTGAAGGAAAAAGGGGGTCCAACCCAGTACTAGCAAAGTGTCCCACAGTGTAGTTCTGGTTGGGTTTTGCAAGAGGCTCCTCTTTTCAATGAACCTTTGACATAGAAACTTAAAGTTACCCACAATGCACAACAGGGAAGCAAATGTTCAAAATGGGTAAAGGAACGATTTGATCAGTTTCCTGGTGAAGCGTTTACAACACCAGAAACTCCTTTGACTGGTTTGGAGCTGCTCTTATCACTGCAGAAAATGTAGGTCAAGAGCAAAACTGAGATCATGGAGATGCTATCAGAGTTGAATGTTTTTCTAAAGATGCCATAGATCCTGGGTCACGTTTTGTGTTGTGCATACTTCTTTTTTGGAGAGGTAAAAGGAGATTTCTATTGATTGTTATTTTGCTAAAAATTCAATATTTTGGGATCAGCGTTGAAATAAAAGTTTTTGTACCAAAATTAAGTGTTTAACAGGTCACTTTGGACAGAATATATATTTTATTTCCCTTTAGTTTATATTTTGTTGATTTATTTGGTACGCTCTACTTTTCCATGCGCGGGTTAGGAAGCGGCGTTTGGCTGCACCTTGCCCTGGAGGTGATATTCCCTCCGAGATTAGACACCTTTGACCTCCAGCTCTGTAAGGACTAATCTGCCGCCGGCGCGTCTAAATCCACGAGCAGCGGCCGAGGCGTCACATGACCAGCGCGCGCGCGCGGCTCTGCCCGCCTGATGAGTGTTTTGGCTTTTATTTCCGCGTTCAGACGCAGCCGAATGACAGCCCCCTCCGCCGCTCTGTATCAGCCCTCCACGCCGCGGAACTGCGTCGTTGCGCGCGGAGCTCTTCGCAACCGCCTGGCCGCCTGCACCCACGCCGCTGCGGCGAGACCATGCTGACGCGCGTGAGATCGGCGGTGGTGAATTTCATGGGCGGCGTGATGGCCGGCGGGTCCAACGGCGACCATCCCGGCGGCTCGGATCTGCCGCTGAAATTCCCGTACAGCCGACCGGAGTTCCTGGGACTCTCGCCGGATGAGATCGAGTGCTCGGCGGACCACATCGCCCGGCCGATCCTCATCCTGAAGGAGACCAGGCGGCTGCCGTGGGCCACCGGCTATGCGGAGTAAGTAACCTGTTTGCGCACATCTTCTCCTGCGCAGCATCTCTCTGCAGGACCACCGAGCGCTGTCCTCATCACCACGGCCTGCTTTGTCTGCATCTAAAACCCTCATCTTCATCACAACACACCAAACCTTCACATTGATCTTCTGTCATAAAGTCTAAAAATGTTGTACCTAAAGGCCATTTTAGGAGGGCTTTTATTGTGATTAAAAAAAGATGCGGAATGAGGTCACAGTTTGTTTATTTTCCACGAGGGACTGAAGAATACGCCCACTACACCTTTGCCACATTTCCCCCTCTTGGTTCCTTTGTTTTTCTTTTCCTGATAGGGGAGCAAAAGCCCATTTCCATCCACTAATCACTCAATTTTTGGTCATTTTAAATCACTGTTTCCAGGAAAAAAAAAATCACCTTTGATGATCTTAAATGATTAATGTTGGAATATCTTCTGTAAAAACCTATTTTTTTTTTAATTGAAGATGCCTTAAAACCAAACGGGACCAGAAAAGACACAGCGTTTTGGTTCAATTATTAGAGTTTAGTACCTATTTTGTTTTAAAAAAAAGTGCAAATTTGTACAAAAACGGCTAATTCTCATGACTACATCATTGGTTTCTTCAATATTTTCAACTTCAGAAGTGATTTTAGTCAACCAGATCCTTCAATCAATCAGCAACTTTAAAAGATCTCCCCATTTATGTTTTTTTTTGAATATTTGATTATAAAAGTGCGTATTTCTACCACATCATTGATTGTATTAAATTCTTTTCAGTTTTTTTCCACTAGAAACAAACTCTAGATGTTAGGTCTGTCAGATCCGTCAATCAGCAGTATTTAATGCGTCTCTCCAGATTATTGGAGCATTTTATTGAAAAACTTTTTTCTTTTTTTAGAAACACTAAAGTAAATATGTTACAATCAAACAGGAGCAGAGAAAATTCACACTTTTAAAAAAAAAATAAAGTGTAGTACTAATTTTGTTTTGATAAAGTGCAAATTTGTGCTAAAATGACTTATTTTCTGTATTTTTTTAATTTATTTTTTTAACTTGTTCTGTCCAGCAGGTGAGTAAACAGATAAGAACTGAAGGCCTCTTGTGTTAGACATATTTTACTTTCACAACAGGGGTTTATGAATCTTCTGACAAACCAGAGGTAAATTTGAATAAACCCCTTTTTGTAATTTAGGCTAAACGTTATTCATCTTAATTATATTTGTTGGACCGGACGGAAAAGAAACGGAAGGAAGAAGAGAGAGTGGGTTAGAGAGGAGGTGGAGAGTGATTATAGAAATATAGAAAGGGGGGGGGGTAAAACCATGAAGCATCATAAAGCAACAAGTTGCTGGAAGTTTAGACTCATTACGGTCAGCAAATGACTTATTTTCACAGCTACATCATTGACTTCCTCAGTATTACTCAAGTTAAGATCCTTTAAAACAAAAAACGCTATCAGTGCTCCTGATTTATTAATACTGTAATCAATTTTTTACTCTGAGAAAGACTTTTTAATTACAGCCACAATTTGACCTGAATCCGACTGTTAAGATGGAATTAAAAAAAAAAGAGATTTAAGCTGATGGTTTTGTCTGTCTGCACTCCGTGTAATGCCTTGAATTTTCCATCATAAACTGAACTGAATGAGTTTGCTTTTATTCCGTCTGACTTGCTCATTACGTCTCATTTTCTCCGTCCAAATCCATTGTCTTCCACTTTCCTGCTGTAGACCTGCTTTAAATGATGGGGCTAAGTCAGGGACGCTTGCCTGCCTGGAAGCTTTTCCTCCTCGGACAAAAAGTTAAAATTATTTAAATAAAACCTTGGACCTTTAATTGGCTGTTAGAAGCTTTTATTAAAGGTACATAAATTATAAACAAAATATAATGAGTGAGAAACAAAGATGATGATTATTGTCTCTAAAAGTCCCAAAATTGTTGATGATAGGATTGTAATACTGCCTAATATGTTAAGTCTGCGTCCCCCTGTGCCGGTCCCTAGCCCGGATAAAATACAGGGTTGGGTCAGGACGGGCATCCGGCATAAAAGTCTCTGCCAAACCACCTGTGCAACTCAGTAGGAGGCGTGGCAACCCCTGATGTGGCGAAAGGTCAACAACAACGACGATAGGATTTTATTAGTATAAAAATCAGAAAGAAGGCCTCTTTCTAAAATGGTTTTATAGTCTTTAACACATTTTATAGTAAATTTTAGACAAGATATCACAAATTTTGACTGACTCTAAGTGGCCATTCACTCATTTTGAGAATCTAAAAAACCGTTTCCCGTTTCATCCCTTCTAGTTTCTCTGAGTTGTTTTTCTTTAAAGACCCACTCTGATGAAAATGGTGCTTTTTACATGTTCTTGCGGCAATTTTCTGATGATGGAGGACATTTATAAAGAAAATTTAGCTTGAAAATACATTTCTGAGTATTTCTTTATTAAATTTGCAAATCAGGAGCAAACGAAAAAAAAAAAAAAAGAAATTCAAAAAGAGTGTATTTGTGGAGTAGAAAATGTGGTGGGGATAAGCTTCATGGTCTGAGCGCCCAGCAACGGCTAGGGAAAGGGGGGCGGGGTTGCTCCACCCCAACTCAGAGGTGAATGTTGATTGAACTTCTGCAGAAATGTCCTAGAAAACAACACTGCCCCCCCCCCCAAATAGAAACAGCATAATCATAGTTAAAAGACCATGGGAACGCTTTAACAGTAGATCAAAAGATGAGCGGCGTGCATCTCTTACAGCCTTACGTGTAAAAGACTTAAGTTTCTAATCTACTTAGTTTTGTATTTTGATTATTCTGATCACTTGCATCATTAGCATAAGTGGGTATTTCACACTAGTGAAAAATGACACACTCTGTTTCCAAGTCCCAGATGACATTTAGTGCTGTTTCTTCCAAACCAATATTTTGATTTTTTTTTTCTTAAATCAGAGTTGAAGTTAAAAAGCAAACCCCTCTTTATCATGGAGGGGATTCTTTAGAATTTGATGATTCAAGGATTCAAGGAGTTTTTGTTGCCATTATCAGTGAACAAAGCAATTACATAGACTAGGAATTTGCTGTGGTGCCAATGTGCCACATAAAACACTTAAGAATAAAAAAATAAACAATAGTAAGCAAAAAAAATAACACAATGGTCAGAAGAATAAATAGAAGTACAATAGTGCAAACAGGATGAAGGAGGTGCAGGTAATGGACTGGTAACTGGGGGAGCAGCTCTGCATGACCATGCAAAGATACGTTTGCACAAAAAGGGCTCCAAATAACCCAAGTATCTACCTGGAATGAGAGCTAACAGAAGATAAGAACATGTAAGTCTCTTAGAGTTCAGAAACACTTTTTAGAAAGGAAGTTTCCACTGATCCACTGGGCTCTCAGGTTTGTATCTATAACACAATATTCTTTAGCTAATAATAAATAGTTAGATATTCTTTTTTTATAGGATGGGTCTTTTTATAACAAAACACTCATAAACACATTGAAAGTTTAAGTGTCCAATTATTTCTCATCTTAAATATAATGAAAATCAAACGTCTATCAGGGATGTTTATCCTGAATTCTGAGTGGAGCTGGAAACCTTCCTGCGTTTTTTCTTTTCTTTTCTCTATCATAGCTCTCCATGAACAGCCCTGCTGAGCTCTGCCGTGTCAACATGTTGTTTTTCTGAGAAAGGAAGTGAAGCTCTGCTTTCTCAGGACCGTTCAGATGCAGAGTCAGGCCCTCCGAGCGGGTTCATTCTAATGCATCAGTGCTCAGATCTATTTGGATGCAGTCACTCGCAGTGAAACAGCTCCAGCCAGTTTTCCACTAATGGGTCAGCTAAAAATCAATTCAGTCGAGATGCATAAAGGACTGAGATGTTTTATTTTGAAATATAGCATAAGAAAAGATGGTGCAAAAGCTGTATTCTTTTTTCTTATTATTCTAGAAAACATAAAGCTGTATTCTTTTTTTTAAATTCTGCATAAGAGGGAAGGCAATAATTCCAGCTTCCATAAATGTTTTTATTTTTTAATGTTGAGAGTTCTTTGGTCCTAGCTGAAGGTTATATAGTGAATTTATTGTCTTTACTTGTTTTGACTTTCACCGAGGTGCAACCACAAACACGGCGGTTAAAGAGGATCAATCCCTGTAGGATCAATACGACTATAAGCTGAACATGAGTGCCTCCACAGCCGTCAGTTGGCAGATCAGCCGTCATCAGTTATTATGCAACAACCTGCTGATGAAACCATACATTTAGGACCAAAAGAATCATTTTTGGAAAAAAAAGATCTCCTAAATAAGAATCCATGTGAATGTCCCAACACAGAACTGTGCAGAGGAGGCACATGAGCAGAGCTTCTCGGTCACACGATGTGTCACGTTTTGTTCCGCTTCCGAGGGAGGGAACTGTGTAATCGTGGTTCAGTTTCAATGGCAGCTTTGCTTAATTGGTACTTTTTCATAAATCTCAAATAAATTGAAATGTGCAAAGTGTCAGGGACATGCTGGATGAGATTAGGGTTATGTGACGATCACAATTCTTCCCACTTGGTAACAAAACGTAAAACAAACTTTGGTGAAGACATCAAGTTTACACATTTTAGGTAGGAAATATGAAGTTTATTTTGAATGTTGTGGGTGATGAAAAACTGTCACAACTGGCTTTGTCCTTTTTTGATATGGTATAGAACTTTTGTTTTTAGATATACTTAGAATTCCAATATTTTAGTCTAAAAGCTGTAACTCTCTAGGCTTGGTGCCTTGGGGTCGACGTTTCCTTGTCCTTATGTGTGCTTTTGTCTAAACAGCAGGATAATCCCGAGCAAAGTCTTTAAAGTCTCCTCTTACTTTGATGGAAATTACTGTTCTGCAGCAAAAAAAAAAAAAAAATTTTAAAAATCCACAAAAATGATGCCAATTGCCACTTTTCCAACTCCACTTCTGCACAAACCTCAGATCAAGTCATTACATGTTGGTGCAGTTTGAAGTTTCCGAAACAGACAGTGGAAATTCATGGCTCAGGGGATGATGAACCGTAGTTAATATGAAAAAAATAGAAGTGTCAATGGGAATTTACATTTTTTCTGTATGCATTTCTATCAATTTTCTATAATCCTATTAGATAAATTCGGGGGGGGGGGATTTTTTCTTTTTTTTTATGCCCTCTAGATCCTCTAGCTGGAAAATAAATCGTGTCACTTGTAGCTCTAACATCATAATCAGGGTCATTCTGCTGTCTACTGTGAGAAGTATTTGGATAACCGGGAATGACAGCTTTGCTCATGCCCCCGGGTGACATGGACAGCTCTTCTTCACATATTAGAGATCAAAGTCCTGAAAGCTCAGTTGCCGCCGATCTCATCGTCCTCCCAGCTCCAATGACGAAGACGCCTTGCGGTGCTTTGATCATTCACAAGAATATCCTATTTTGTCTTAAGGCACATGAAGTGAAATTTGACAAGTAGAAACATCTCAGGATCTTAAAAATCAACATTGCCTTTTGTATTTATTATTTTGCCCCCATGCCTCTGCACCTTACTGTGCTCCAGTTACAAAAGCTTCATTATTTACAGCGCTGGTGGGGCCGCAGACCTGCCGTCTATTTGCAAAGCCATGACCCATCGCAGCGGCGGTGCACCATCTGCCAGTTGCATCATGCAGCATTTATGTTCCTGAACTCCAAACAAGTTTGTTTGCTCATGAAACGGGCTTGTAAAGATGGTGTCCCTTCGCTGATCTATACAGCTGCTCAGCTTGATGAAAGTCCTGTCAGAAGGTCTTGGTGCAGCAAAGCTATAACTGTCTATATAGAAATTCAGTTTATGTGTATTTTGCAGCCACTGGGGGAAAAAGTGCATAACTATGTTCCTTTAATTCAACTCATTTAAAGTATTTTTACTTCAAAGGCAGTAAAAATACTTTAAAGTACTAAACCACTTGCTTTTAAAGACACTTGAGTAGTTAAGGTCCACTTTTCTCCAACTGTATTTTCACTGTGTGCAAATATTTGGTATAATAAATAAATAATGCATTAATTTAACTCAAAAATGAAAGAAATAAGAACGAAACTGGTTTGGAGCTATGATATGCATTAATATGCATTAATGCACATTGCAGGTTTATATGTAAAGCTTTCAGAGGCGTCTACAACCTGAGGCGTCTGATCCACATGTGGCTCTTTTGTGCCTCCATTGTGGCTCTCAGGTTTTGAAGAAAAATGTCCTGCAGCAGGAGATTCTTTTTACTACCCAAAGTGGATTTTATTTTGAAAGGAACTCGAATGTGTTTCAGTCAAAAGTTAAAAAGAATAAGAAATAAAAAGTTGAATATGTTTTACATAAATATAACACTTGGAAATCAATTATTGCAAATGTTTAAACACTACATTTTATAAATGAAAGGCCTAATGGGCACAAAAAATATGAATAAAATTTATTTTCCTAAACGGGGAAGTGGGATTTTGCGGCCGTCATTGGGTTTTGGACAACTGGAACAAATGGTTCTTTTAGCTGTAACGGTGCGAGACCCCTGGTCTAAGGCAGTGTTTTTCAACCTTTTTTGAGCCAAGGCACGCTTCTCCCTTGACAAAAATCCTGCGGCACACCAGCATCTAAAAATTAAAAAAGGACAAACTCATAGTCTGTATTGATGTACAGTCTCTCCACAATCTCACATGTATTTTTGTGGCAGAAAAAGCTGGAAGTTGCAGCTGTTTTTTCTAAAAGGTGTAATAAAAGTTAGGCTACTTTTCAGTAATAATTTTCAACTAATTTATTTGAAATTTTATCCTGCAGTTGTTTTTCCCTCCAGTTTATAAACATGAAATTTTATGTAGCCTCACAAAAAAATAAATATACTTTCTAAATAGTGATATTTTTATGTTGGTGCAAAGGCAACTGTAATTTTTTATCAATATGATCACAATATGTTTGATAAATTTTGCACAAAAAGACTAACATTATAATCATGTTTTCTTTAGGTACACAAAAAGTGAAAATGTTGAAGTTTTCTTAGTTTTTCTTTTGTCTTAATCAAAGATGAAATTTTTGAAAACTTTAACAAAAATGTTGTATTTCTTTTTAGACGATTAAATAGTTTCAATTTATTTAACTGTGTCTGTTGGTCACTTCACCTTAATCCTGTTTCTTAAATGTTGTTATTACTACTATTAAAGTTTAACATATAAAATAATCCAGACATTATTAGAAATGTGTTTCAGCTAGAAAGATGACTTGGACCAAACTCTGGGATGTTTGGCTGTTAATAAACACAAACCTGGAAGGAGAACTAAACTGTTGACCTCTGATTTCATCAAGAAGATTTAAAAACTGTTTTTGTGTTTGTTGTGGTTTCAAGACGTTTAACAGGGAAGACTCATTGTAGTGCAGAGATGCTTTCACTTTAACCCAATGCATCATGGGAGATGTAGTGCAAAAACTGACAACGAAGCCAGAAAGACTTGCAACTCTGAGCTTTATTATTTTGATCACTTTTTCCACAGTCTGACACCGGATCCCGTGGAAAGCTACACCGCTAAAGACGAGCTTTAGCTAATATTTTTGTTGGAACTGAGAGCCTTTATGAGCAGAATCAGAACAAGGAAGTGAAGACTTTAACCACTTCTGATTGGTCAAACTGATGAAGTATGATTAAGCCTCCAAGAATGATTGGTGGAGAAAACAGAGCTAAAACTGTGGCTAAATCGCGGTACCGTCATTCTTATCAAAGTGTCTTTAATAAAATCTAATGAACAGAAAGAAAAAAGCATTTTATGATCTTTCATATTCCTAACTACTCAGTGTTTTATCAGGGTCTGTTTGGATGAACACAGAGCTGATATCCTGGAGATGGAAAATGTTTTTAGATCAGTGAAAATGGATAATTTCCCGCAGCACACCTGACCATATCTCATGGCACACTAGTGTGGCGCGGCACCCTGGTTGAAAAACACTGGTCTAAGGTATTTTCCTTTGACTTAAACCCTGCAATTTGAAATAATTGAGCATTTTGGAACAAGGTCAGTGTGGAAACAAACTAGGATTTCGTAAAGAGGAAGAAAAAAGGTGCACGTCAATGTATAATGTGTGTTGACATCAACCCCTTGACAAAAGCCTAATGCTTTAATCAATAGTTTATTTTAAAAATGTCTGTGAATTAAAGGTGCACCTTGTTTGTTTCGTCCATGTCAAATAAACCTTCAGAATCTTCCGACCTCTGAATGTTCAATGTTTGGTTCTCTGTTTTTTCAAGGGTGATCAATGCAGGAAAGAGTATATTAAACGAGGACCAGGCCTGCTGTGAAGTGCTGGTGGTCAAGAAGAAACCTCCGGGGGGCTCAGCGCCCAGCCGGGTCAACATGACACGACGGAGATCTTCTCTGCCAAACGGAGAGGACCTGACCCTGCGGGACAATCTGGTGGGTGGAAGCATGAGAAGCCTTACTAATGTTCCGCAACACTAACTCACAATTCCCCATGATAAAAAATGTTGATCCATGATCTTTAAATGTAAAAGTGTTAGATTGACACTCAGATCCATCCAATGAGAGCAAACATAGTCCTAAAATGACTGAAGCTGGTTGCTAAGGTCTGCTGTGTGTTCATCCTGTCTTATCAGGAGTTTATAGTTTTCCTCACATCAATATTTGAACAGGCTCTCACATGCAAATAACCTGCAGTCCACCATATGTTCTGTCAGAGGTAGACTGCATCTAAATTTGACGCAGAGTATATTTGCACATTTTATAGTCGCTGGGACTAACCGGTTTTCTCACGGACAGAAGGCTTTAAATCCCCACTCCAATAATTTGATTTTGTTTCAAAGTGTTCTCCAGTGCTCTTTTTAATTATGATTTTGCTATTTTTTTAAAGCCATGTTTAAAAAATTGTGTTGTTTTTCTTGGCGCGATTCTGCAATAATACATTCAAAATTTTAGTTGTGGGGGGTACCATTGGTGTGGAGCAAACCCACCCCCCTTCCCCTTCCAGTCACAGAGTTTGGAGCAGGGAGTGCCATAGTATTTCTAATAGTGTTTTTTCACGCGCTCCTGATTCACAACAATTTGAATAAGGGGCTGAGGAAAACTCGCGATATTGGTGATCAATAGTGCGATGACAATATAACGTGCGTTACATGAACAAATAGCAAAACATCATTTCCATTTCACTGCAACAGTTTGATTTAAATAGGAGTCAGCATAACCTAAATTATACTCCAACCTCGTCTACATAGGAGGCGAGCATCTAACATGAAAGGGCTCATAAAGAAATAAATAAGAGCTGCATCCAATTGGTCGACAATGTGAAGGCGTCCATCTCATTGGTCAAATGCATGAATGGATTTATGTGATTTGTTAAATACTTCAAGCTGCCATAAGATTGTTTTAGCACATTTAAGGTAACCATTTATTGCAATTTTTGCAGACTTTTGCGTATTGCACAGCTTTATATCACGATAATGATCCATTTGGGATTTATTGTGGAAGCCTAATTGGAATAAAGAAAAACTCAGAAATGCAATTTTATATATGTCAGGAAAAAGCCACAGGAACATGTTAAAAACTCCATAATAAATGATTTTCATCAGTGTGTGTGTCTTCAAAGCCCCTTTTTGTTGCTCTAACAAACCACTACGGCTTTCTCACAGCGTACCAGTACTTTATTCAGGCCCCCTCAGAGCCTCCAGCAAACTCATGCAAGTATCTCATGACTCACTTTTGCAGTGACTCTAGACCAGTATGAATAGTGCAGACTGGAGCTTTTAGCTTTGCTTCGTAGGCTCATTGCGCAGACACTGCTGCACTATATTTAGAAAGGAAGATTATGCTTTGCACTAGAAAAGATGCGAGGTCTGTTCGACGCAAAAAAATGTGTTGTTTTTTTTTTTGTTTGTTTTTCAACTAAGGAGAGCAATTGCTGCAAATGTACTTTTTGTTTCAACATCACACGGTAGGCAGTGCCTTTGATTGGAACAGATAAAAACTCCCAACAGCTTTTAGTCAAAACTATCATCATGGCAGGTCAGGTTCGTCCAGTCATGAGCAACTCGTGCTCCGAAAGAGAAAGATATAGATCAATGGTGCTCTGCAGCCTCTCTGCATTTGCTCTCTCCACACCCCTGGGGCATGTTAGGAAGTACTTGATGAAAGCTCTTAAAGCAGGACTTAAGAGCCATAACATGATGATGGGCCCTGCTGGAAAACATTAGCTATAGCTGCTTCCTCCTCTCTAACAGAGTGTTTTCACAGTAAACCTGAATAGAAAAGAAAGAAAGTAATGCAAGAAAGGACTTAGAATAGTTTTGATTGTCTTTTTAGGTTAGTCAAGGCTTTTCCTTTGCATGTATGCACACAGAAAGCTCACAAATGTGTATTCTGTCTGAATTATCTCAAGTTTTAACATCCTCTAATGTTTATAATTGATTCCATTTCAGTTAATTTTCTAAGACAATGTTTGTAGAAAACTAAAGACTAAGATTGTTATACATCTCCAATTTTTACAGTGAGCTCTATTTCTTGGTACAATGTACAACTAGAGCTTTCTATGTGAATTGGTTTTACTGAGTGAGACAAAATGGTTCATTTTTAGCTGAAATTCAGGTAAAAACGTATCATTTTTCTCCAGAACTTTAGTAAATCTGAACTAAAAGGATTTTACACGATCATTATTTCTACAATAGAACAAAAAAATGTGCGCTATAGTACATGGTTCCCTACGCTCATAGGGATGAGTTGGGATAATACTGTTTAGAATTGTTGCAACTTATAATCTAACGTTAAACATTTGTGTTTAAGCTTAACCATATAGAAAGGAAACATACCCACTGAGGAAGCGGTGATCTTAAAGTAATGAGCGGACTGTTTCTTGTAACTTGCTTGCAGGATGGCTCTGAAGATCTCACCTTTCACTACTGGGCATTGTTTGATGGCCATGCCGGCTCTGGTGCAGCTGTTGTAGCCTCCCGTCTTCTCCATCACCACGTCGCCCTGCACCTCCAAGAGGTAATGGAGATCCTCTGCACACCCAACCTGCCGCCGCCAACTTGCCTGGAGGAGGAACCTGTCAATCATCTCCTCACCACCACATCCAATCGCGCCCTCACCCGGGCAGCTTCACTTCGGGGGGCCGCGGGCGCTCCTGGTTCCCCCAACACTCCGCCCACGCGCTTTTTCACCGAGAAGAAGGTCTCACAGGAGAGTTTGGTGATTGGAGCCATTGAGAATGCCTTCAAAGACATGGTAAGAATGACATGGTGGATATAAGAAAATCTAGATTTTCAGTATTGTAAAATAAAAAATAAAATTACTAATAATTAGAATTGTATGCAAAGAATATCTTTTAAAGGGATGCATTCTAAGCATCAATAAAATGCAGCAAGAGGATAATGAGTAAATTTGAAAGAACATGAGAGATGATGCAGCCTTTCTGGATGCTTGTGCATCACCTAGCAGAAACCAAAACCTACTTTTTATGGTTTTATTAATTAGATTATACTATTTAACAACAATAGCAACAATGTTTGTGCATAAAATGAAAAATATTTTTCCATCTATCTCTGTTATTTTGGCCTGGTGTGGGTGAAAGCTTTTGCAACTCAATTCCGTTTATTTATAAGATGGCAGCTCACATCAGAGGTTATATTAAGGTGCTACACAAAAGGCAAGAGACACCAAACCCAATTTATTATAAATGTTCAATAGTAATGAAGTTTAGTTGAGGTCATATTTTTAAGGCCATATTCTTAACTTTATTTTAATAATGGCCTATGGAGGTGATCAATAAATAACATTGATGCGTTTTGGATTTAATTAGCAAGTAAAAGGTGCCAGTTAAGAGGAAAACTACCTCTAAATGCAGTGGTGGAACTCGAACATTTTATATGGGGGCAGAACACTTTGGACAGGTGGCAAATAAAAACAGTAACAGTGCCGAGGAGGTCCACTGCTTCAAACTGTTTTATTATTGTTATTAATATTTAAACAGCAGCTATTTTAGCTGATGTGCCACAACTAATGAAAGGCTGTTGCCAAAAAAAATGTAAAAAAAAAATGAGTAGAAATCCATGAAAGATAAATATTCATCTGTAATATGGAATTCTAGCGCAGAATTCCATAATCCATATTCGCATATATTCACCAACTGAACTTTCTCAACAGAAACCAAATAAATATAAAAATAAAATATAAATATTTTTACATATCCAATTATTCTCTTAACAGCTTAAAGTAGCTCGTATTGATGACTTTTTTAAAATCTTTGTCAATAATGAAACTCAGACATTGGGGGCAGAGTGAAGGGGCATTCCCCTATAGCTCCGCCCCTGTCTAAATGGAAGAATTGAGAAAAAATAAAAATCTTGGAGGGGTACGGTATGAGCTAACAGACAAAAGATGGAGGATAAGCCTTGGAGCGTCTGGTTTACGTCAGCAGATGCAGCTGTAAAAAGAGCAGACAGCAGTTACACAGAATTGTATAGAAACAATGCTAAAAGTCAAAAGATACATGTTGGAATAGCAACAAGTAGAGAATCTGTTCTAGTTTTTCTCTTTCTTTCTCATAAATTTAGTTTAACCCTTGTGCTATCCTAGGCACTTTAACATTGGAGTAGACTGAACTTTTTTCCTTCAATGATTTGTGATCTTCACTGGTGTCCATGGATTACATGAAATCTTTCCACCTTTATCCACCTTTGTCATGGTAGGGAGAACACGTCAATGTGAGGGTGGGGTCATCTAAGAGAGCACAAGGGTTAAAAGAGTCCTGATACAGAAATAAACAAAAAACTATTTCCAGAAAAACATAATTTAGAGATCTGACACCTAAATTTGGGGACAAAACTGTACGATTATAAAGGTGGGGTTTTGCTTCATTATTAAATGTTGTAACCCTTAGTCAGAAGAAAGAAAGAAAATAAAAAGGGACTGGCCTGCAGTTGAACCGAATAGTTGAGGAACACTGTGCACTTTGTGCTGATTAAGAAACATTAGAACACGTGTGTTTAGATGTTCGTGAGAGTTCTGTGAAGGAAAAGGCTCATGACTTTGGTCCTTGGTGTATTTTGCCTAATATGCTTTTGCAGTATAGGGTGTTGCTAGAAGCTGATCTCCTGCTGACAAAGCAACAAGTCTGCCTTTTCTCTGAACCCTGTTATCAAAGATCCAGTTCAAATGTTTTTGAGGCTCAGTAAGGGGTTCTAAAGGATTGAGTCACTATTCTATGCAGATGATGTGGTCCTGTTGTCTTCAGTCCTGTAGATTCTATTTAATTGGGAAGAGAATGCTGAAAATGTCATGTATTCAGTTTGCTGTTCTCGGTTCAACACAGTGCACTTTATGGAGAAGACGAAGGATTTAATTGGACTAAGCTGCATGGAATGTCATGAAATTTCAATAATTTGGTTCAGTATTCGAATACACATGTGCTGACCAGCAAAAAAAAAAAAAATCAGATAGTCCTCTGACTATTAAATATTGATAGGTGCATTCATCTTCTCACTCAGAACAGACATTTACATCTTTATCATGATTTCTTCTTTTTTTTAAGTTCCTCTCAGTTGTTTTTTTTGTTTTTTTCCCACCATCACTGAGCCTCATTTCCAGTTTCTGATCTGCTGATTGTCCCCAGTTCATCCATATTATTGTAGAGCTGTTGGGTCCAGCCTCAGGGGAACTAACGCCTGATTTACACTGGTCTGTTTCTGTTGCGTAGACACAAAAAATGGAAAGTTCATTAATCAGTTGGAATGTTTACATCGCCTCCGTCATGTCTGCATCTGAAGTTCGTCCCTCTGCTATGCAAGCTTCACCCAGGATTTCTATTTCCAGTTTGTCGACGCGTCAATTTTACGGTGAAAAGCCGGAGAAACGGGAAACGGGTCCGAGTTTCAAAATAAAAACTTCTGTTGCATTTTCAAAATAAAAATTTTGTTTTATATATAAATATATATATATATAAGGTGACATGCCCATGGGATAATGCACGTTCAAACTTAAATAACCATGTTTTTTCATGTATTTGTCTTAAGCCGGTGTTGCCTAGATCCTTGACAAATCAAATTCAAGATCAAAACACCGGATTTAACAAAACCCCAATAACAAGTATTATGAATATAAAATATAGCAATACAATCAAAAAGATCATTGAAATCAGACTGCACATAAGTTTATTTTTTAAGACAGCATTAGACTTTTTAACCTGGGAGTGGATGAGAATTTCCTGACCTTTAGTGGTCATTTGAGGATGTGCAGCATTTATTTCTTGCTAGCTTTGGTCAAATTCAGGAACAGAAAGTGGGGGCTTGGCAGGAACCTGTTTGTGTGGCATTCTTGTCCCTGTGGTAGAGACGAGGGTTTATATAGTGAATAAAAAATAGGTCGCTGATCAAAAGAATTGAGAGGTATTTTTCTGTAAAATTGTAAGCAGGAACAGTGTTAAGTGTTGAGCACAACAGTAGTTATGAGGCAGTTTAGAGGATGAGCTATTGTGTCCCTGCAGTGAGTCATTGTGGGGGTGGAGAAGCTTGTTGACGATGGTAAGCAGCATTTAACTGCTCGGCTGGCAGATTATTGCCCGATAGAAGGCGTTCTGCTCCAACAAACTGATGAAAGATCTGCAGTCTCCGACTGAAAGACCTGATCTGCCCCGTTTTCAAATCTTCCCATCATTTTATTCTAACCACAGTTATTGTAAACTGAAAGAATCATTAGAAGGGGGAAGTCATTGGAAGTCATCAGCTGGCTGTGCAGCAGGTGAATGCTGAAGGCATAAGTCACATACTCAATGGCAGAGGGAGGAGGCTTAAAACCTGAGGGAATTGAAGGTCAGCGGGTCACTGCACTCACTTTCAATTACCACTCATTTGAAATTATGTTTGCTTTCCCTCAATTGATTCTATAAATGTACTTTTTAGTTGATTGGTGTCCTCATACCACCTGCTCTAAAGTGCACATCAAAAAACAGCTGAAACAAATGTAAAAATGACCAAGATGACAGCTGTTTTTGCAGAGAAACACACCACCACACTTAAAGTAAAGCAGTAGACAGGATTGAGAGGCCAGAATTAGGAAAAGTAAAGATGTTTTTGGCTTAAGGACGACTACACAGCCTAACATATGCTTTTGTTGCAAGACATGGATTAAATTTGATTAGATTTGTCTCCAGATTGCACTGATCACTGCTTTAAATTATGTTTATATGTGCTTCCTTTGATGATCTATCCAGTAAAGAAAAAAAATAAAAGAAAAAAGTAGCAACAGAGATTACAATGGATCTTTTTAGGAGGAAGAATCCAAATCAGTTTGTTCAAGAAAATAGATGTTTGACGCTTCTGCATGTTCACCACTAGATGGCAGTGTGCAATTGTTTTATTCATCTAACCCTGTTGGAAAGTTGTTCCAGGAGCAAAAAGCAAGATATGGCCTTGTGTGAGCAATAGTTATGCAAAAATGAAATTCCGTACTTTAAAGAAATATATATATATTTTATATAAAAGATCATAATTAACCTTCAGTGGGTTAAGGTTTTGTGTCAGTGTCAAACGTAAGAAAATGTGATGAAAATTGAGTTCTGAGGGAGGTTAGCAATCCTTTATTTAAGGTATTTTTTAAGTGTTATACTTTGCATTTAAAAGTTTATATCTACTCTAACTGCCTCTATGAAACAGCCGATATTCTTTGAATTTCTTTTATAGTTGTAGAGTTTTTTAATTTAATTTATTTTCTCTTTCTTTCAAAGTTGACCTTTATTAATTGGTGAATTTTCTAAACTCAATATAATTTTGTTCACATTTTTTCCCACATATAAAATAAGTCTTACCAACCATGTCTGGCATCTCATTACAAGAGGTTATCATTTTGTTCACTTCTTTTTAAGGAATGTCCTTCTAGAAAAGTGAAAGTTTCTGCGAATTGTTTAAGGTCGTTATATCCTAAGAACATTAAAGATGTTTTCTTGGTAATTTCAACCCTTGATTCTAAAGTAATGTCTTCCTGGTGATGTTTTGGAGTCTTATTAAATAAATAAAATACCTATTCAAGATATGAACAAGCCAAACACAACTGTCTGTACTTACATGCAATAAGGAAAAAACACAAACTCACTCTAAACTGCATTAAACATTTATTTCTTAAAATATGCATTGACATTTGCCTGAATAAAGTGATTAAAATGCTAAACATTTTCTGTTCAGTATGTTTTATAATGGATCATAATTTTCAAATTGTATTAATTTATTCAATTTTATAATTACATCTATTTTTTATCCTTAATACATTTATCATTTATCATTTATCTTTTTTTATTGTCAATGGATTTTTGTCTTTGTTTGCCTCTTAATCTGTACTTTTATGACAGTAATAAATTCATGTAATATCAGCGACAACAATTATAGGAATAAAATAAAGTTAACATTTAGTTTTATTTAGTTAGTTGAAAGAATTGTTCGCGATATGTGGAAAAAAAAAATCATAACTTCATCAATATGCAGCATCAGCATCATGCCTGTAGAATATCATTCTGTTATGCTTTTAACATTATTTTTGCCATTAGATATTGTTTTCCCTTTTTTAAATAAACTTTCTACTGTCTAATTTATTTTTTCTTTGAGGTTTTAGTTGCTTGCATTTGCTATGCATTTAGTTCTTTTGCATGTTCCGTTTTAGAACAGACTAAAGCTACAAGATATTTTCATAAATAACAGGCAAATAGTAGTCGGGAATACAAATATTACAGCAAAATACTTCTTTCTCCACCTTATTATTACTATGCAATGACCATCAGTGCTAGTATTCATCAACTCTTACACAGGAGCCAGCTTTTTCCAGGATCTTGCCTTAAGCTCTCGCTTGGCTTCAAAAACAACTCGTATGCTGCAGCTTTGGCTAATTGCTCAAAAGATAATTAATGCAGTTAATTACATGCCAGACTGTTCATCATCAAAGTGTCTCCTCATCTCATATATATTTAGCTCAGCTTCTTTCTTTGTCCTTTCTGTTGCACACATTTTTCCTGATTTAAATCTATATTGATTATGTTTTAAATCAAGTAGATAACAGAAAGAAATTGTGATTAATTAGAATGCAACCTGGTGTTTTGTTTAATTTGATGGAATCATGAAAATCCAACTTTCTGCATCTGTTCAGCTAGAATTAAAGACAATTTCCTGAATGCTTTGATGTTTTTTTCTATATTTTTCAAAAAAGTGATATAGATATCAAATCAGGCAGAAATATATTTGGCAATTTAGTGGGAGTTAAGCATCCTGGCAGAATAGAATGTTTCTGTCGTTAACTTTCTTGGGAATATTAAGTTGAGTTAGATTCTTCCTGGCTGAGCTGCAGAGGAAAAGGCTGTGGATGTTTACGCCAACACACTCGTGATTAAAAACTTGCCTGCAGCAGGAGGCATTGTATACAGTGAGTAGAAAAAAAAATACAAATAGCTAACTCTGGAGTCATCGTTCATCCAGCATGAAGGCGACATCCCTCAACCTCGACCCCTCAGGAGTCGTGTTTGTCAGGAGTCTCTGCAAGAGTATGGATCAAAAACAAAAAAAAAGGACTGGCGCTAACATATTTTACAACGCACACGCAGCGCAGATCCGAGCACGTGCATCACAGAGTCTCCATCTCCTGAGCGGGTCTTCAGACGAAGGTTGTCAGCAGCACAACAGAGGCCAGTTCCATTTAGTTCCAGTAAACATTCCTGATGGGAAAACATGGCTTCCTGCAAATGTGTTTGCAAAAGGTTTTTAGTCCCACTCCATCTGTTGATGTGATGAAGAAGATGAGAAGGAGGTTATTAAAAGGTCAGAGGAGAGCAGCTGCAGAGAGCAGGAAAGGGTTAAAAGGCTTCCTATTGTGATATGCAATATGTTGGCACTTTGAATAATTTCTCTGACAGGTTAATTATTCATCTAATTAATGAACTCATTTTCTTTTAACCATTTTTAGTTTAATTAGCACCGAATCAATCTAGGCTAATTAACTGCTGTAAAAGCTGGCGACCCTTCCA
The DNA here is from genome assembly GCA_037389245.1 of Oryzias sinensis. NCBI lineage: Eukaryota > Metazoa > Chordata > Actinopteri > Beloniformes > Adrianichthyidae > Oryzias > Oryzias sinensis. Next base: position 19,732,456 of record CM074499.1, on the reverse strand, counting down.
AACTTTCTCCTCTGTCCTTCTGGTTTCCATTTATGTTTATTTAGGCCAGAGGTGCTCTTGAAGTACAATGGAGTTTTAGGGTCAGTAATTTACAAATTCTGTTTTAGCATGGCTCCGCTAAGCAAACAACTTTGGTGTCTTTTCTGACAAAAATGTATTACTTTTACTTTTTTTTTTGTAATTTTACGAAATTTAAAGTCACAAATTTACAACTCTGAAACACGAAAATGTATGAGAAAAAAGTAATAAATGTATGACTCTTAAAGCTGTATATCCACAACTTTACTCTTGTAATTTAACAGTTGTGACTTTTTTCTCATAAATTATTGGAGTTCCTGGCACAGCTTCAATAAAAAGACAACTTTGGTGTCATTTCTCATGAATTTGACATTTTTTCCTAAATTTTTTACTTTTTTCTTAAATTTAGGTGTTTTACAGTTGTAAATTTATAAAAAAAAAAAGTTGTAAATTTACCACTTTAAAACATGTAAATTTTTGAAAAAAATGTCATAAATGTAAGATTTTTAAAGTTGTTAATCTACGACTCTACTTTTTTAACATAAATGTATGAGTTTTTTAGCACGGCTGCAATAAACAAAGTTGTTAATTTACGAGATTTAAAGTCATAGATTTACATGTTTTAAAGTTGTAAATTTATGACTTTAAACAACTTTAAAACATGTAGTAGTCGTAAATGTACTACTTTATTCTCGTAACTTAACCGTTACGACTTTTTTCTTGTAAATTTACGACTTTGAAGTCGTAACCTTTCTTTTTTTTTCATTTGTAGATCGGTCCTAATACACTGTCATTTAGATGAATAGGAGTCATTATTTGTAAAAGCAAAGCAATCCTGGAAGTCTACTGTTTTGAAGAGTGCATGTGGACACACGATAAAGTTTGGATCATGTTCTCCATAATGTGTGCTTCAGGATGTGCAGATCGAAAAGGACAAGGCGACATACGACATCTCAGGTGGCTGCACGGCGCTCATGGTTTTGTACTTGCAAGGCAATCTCTACGTGGGGAACGCCGGCGACAGCAGGTGGGATCCAGACGCATGACACGATTTCGCCATACGGGGGGCATTGTGTGGCGTTTTTCTTTCTTCTTTTGTTCTTTGTTTTTTTTTTTTTTTATTTCCTCGTGCCCCCTTCCGTCTAACATGTGTCCCTCCTCTAAATAAACAGAGCTCTGTGTGCTCCTCTCCCTCAGAGCTATCATTATCCGGGCGGGGGAAGTCATTCCCGTGTCGGCAGAGTTCACACCGGAGTCAGAGAGACAGCGGCTGCAGTTTCTAGTAAGAAAAAACCCTCCTTACTTCATGTCTAGCAAGCACAGCTGTCAGGTATTAGACCTGACCTCACCTCCTGTTGACTCTCTGTCTTGCACAGCTTTATAGACCATGGAGTTGTTTTCCCTAAACCTCAATCATTTTTCCTTAATGTGTTTTTCTTCCCCCTCCCCTCTTTTTTTCTTCCCAAATCAAAGGCCTACATGCAGCCCCATTTATTAGGGAATGAGTTTACACATCTGGAGTTCCCAAGGAGAGTGCAGAGGAAGGAAGTTGGGAAGAAGATGTTGTACCGTGACTTCACCATGTCAGGATGGTGGGTCAACAGAACTCTCCTTTTGTTTCTTTGTGTGTCCTACTACGATCACCTTTTGATGTATTTTCAAAGCGTTCCCTATGGTCTTTAAATTATAATTATGCAGCTTTTAACCAGGATTTTCAAAAATGGTGGACAATGGTGGTAGTTTCGGCAGAACACCATAGTTCATTAAAAGTTTGCCTCTGAGTTGTGGGTGCGGAGTAAGTCCGCCCCCACTTCTTAACATCGATCCGTTTACATGCTCTCCTGCTATGGCGAGCAATATTGGAGCTATGCGGTCATACAGTTTCAACGCCAGATACCTTATCGAACGAGGAAAACAAAGACAGACGTGGATCTGTTTGTCTGCGAGTGGATACATCAGAATCCATCAAAGCTACAATTTTTTTCAAACTACATTTTTTTCGTCTGCTGCTGATTTCAATAAAGAAATACTTAGAAAACGCAGATTTAATGTCCTCCAGTGTGAGAAAAATTCCACAAGAACATGCTAAAAAAAACAAATTGGGGGTTTGTGGGGAGCGGTTTTAAATTCTTTAATGTTCCTGGAAATAAAAAATAAAAAAAAAAAGTTTTTTTCGAGGAATTTCATTCCCATTCCATGTGAGGAGGGGAAAAGAAGGAATTCTTGAAGTTTCACTTTGGGAAGGAAGGCCAGAAAAACTCCTTGGCACATTTTCTCCGCCTGAGAAGGATTTTCAGTGCAAAGACACTCGCTTATCAAAATACCAACGGAGTTTGGAATAAAGATGTAAATCTGTCCTCAGACTTGCAAAAATTGTTGATAGAAGACGTTATGGATGAATCATATAAACAAATGCTTTCTGTGCTGACTTCAGGAGTGTTGGCAAGTCTTATGGAAAAATGAAAGTTCAAAGAATAGTTCTTCGAAAGCAGAGTGTGGTGTCTCTGAAATTCTTATTAAATGGGTACAAGGTAAAACCCCATTATCTCCCTACCATTTTTAATATATGGACCCCTTTTTAGCCTTACTGTTTTTCTACCTTCCATTGTTAAATCTTGTTTTTTTTCTTCTTCAGAAAACAAAAGTCATTCTATCACATTTGTCAACAATGCAGTCACCACAAATGCTACAGCTGTAAATAAGTGCTAAAAACCCCCAGATTTTTACTAACATGTCAAAATAAAGCCCCCACCTCATGCTCCCAAATTCAAAGCTCTCCGCGAAGTTGCAGTTCCTCAAATGACCACTGTAGGCTAGGGTCAGAAGAGAACAAATCCACACTAAGGGCGCCTTTGCACTGCAGGTCTTGATGCTCATATCCGATTTTCTGACTATATCCGATTTTTTTGACGACCCGCTTACATCATCTTTTAAAAGTGACCCGTATCTGATTTTTGCATTTACACCATACAATGCTGAAACTATCAAACGTAGACATTCTGAGGACTACGTAGCAGTATTTCCGCCTTCCGCGGACCTCTTTCGGACTTTTGTGACTGCGGTTGTCATGGAGGCAAGGCGGCAACGGAAGGAGGCGTTGACTTGGGTGCTTCTGAGGGGGGAGAGGAAAGGAAGGAGGGCTGCTCGGCTCTCTCTGAGTTTTGAATGAGGAAGTGTTTGCAGACGTGCTGTACTAACAGTTTGATCCAAGTGTTGAACCTTTCCTGCGCGATGACTTCTCTTTTCCGACCGTGGTCAGAAACTCACGGGAGATTTCCTCGGGGTTCTCTTTTCCGTTCTGAACCCTCAGCCTCCAGAGTGGGCTACGAAAGAACTTTTGGGCGAGACACCTTACAATTTACGGTTCTCCGACACTCCCCCGCTCCGCGCTCACACCCCCTCTCCTCTCCTTACACACACACACACACACACACACACACACACAAGCAGGCGCGCGCTCACACACACACACACACACAGTCCCCATCATACATGCCCCCCAAAGAAATAAACGGCTTCTAGCCTGTTCCATAGCAATGGTGTCCCGCTTCATTGGTTATCGTTTGCGTCCGGACCGGACATAACAGCGGTTTCCAACTACGGTCTGAAGCCTGAGGCTGAAAGGTAACACGCTGACAGCAAAATCAGCGCACAAAACAACTTAATAAGTCATGTGATCTCAGTTGGTGGTCTCCTGAATTGACGTCACTGAGGTACGACTCGCATTTACTGGGGGAATATCCGATTTGTCTGCTTACATGGCACACGCAAATGCACGTATCGTTTCCGATTTATTTCCACATATGAGAGGCCTGTGTCTGATCTGAGAAAAACGGAATCCATGCGCTTTTGTCCTGCTTACACATTCACCTGTCATATCCGATCTGTGCCAAATGAGAGGAAAAAATCGGAATCGGGTCACTTGAACCATGCAGTGTAAAGGCGGCCTAAGTCTCATGTTAAACAGTATTATTTTACATCAAAAAGTGTACATGTTTATAGCCTGGTGTTAAAAACTTTTTCTTTTTTCTTTATTGCTACATTGTCTATTCATCTCCTCGTGCATGTGTGGATTTTCTCCGTGCACCTCGGTTTCCTACCACAGTCCAAAAACAGGCTTCATAGGTGGTTCTAAAAGCGTCCCTTAGGTGTGACTGTTAATGTATGGCCCTGCGATGGACTGGCGACCCATCCCGGGTGTACCCTACCTTCACCCCACAGTAGCTGGGATAGGCCCCAAAAAACCTCCAGAAGGAATTAAGCGGGTTTAGAAAATGGACGGATGACTTTTTTTTTTAAGTTGAAATATATGCATTTTTGGAAGCTTTTTATTCATGATTGTCTGGTGAATGGAACCGTGGCTTGATCCAAAGAAAAACCCCTCACTTTTTTATGTCCCATTCAGTTGGACAATGTGTCCGCTCTATGGCTTCCGCTGCCCAGAATCCTTTGAATTATTCCAGCAAGGCCTTTGTTGGAAATGAAAGAATCAGATTATTGACAGACATTTCCATGAGTTATACAAAAACAACAACAAAGCAAAGAAAAAAAATTGCAACACCTGTTGTTTTTTTAATACTTTCCTACTTTATCTTTTATTCTTTGCTGCTGGGTTCAGTTACTAAATCATGATGGTAATCACCTGTTTAGATAAATGTTTAATTAATAAACAATGTTAACAAGAACAAATTAGTAAATACCTTGATTTTAAACTTTACTTTGAAAAATGTCATAAATAGAGGCTCAAAAAATGGATTTTTAATTTTTTTCTAAAGAGTGATACCTCTTTTTCAAAGTAGGTGACTAAATAGTTATGGAGACCAAAATCTTTTATTTTGCCTTTCCTATTTATTTGTTTTTGACTCCTCTCAGTTTACCAGAACTAGGTCAGCTGTCGGCTGCATTCCTTCTTGGGCCCAGAACTCTGCCTGTCTGCCGTCTCTGCAGTGCAGACTGCCTGTGATGTATATTTAATCAGATTCTTCCCATAACCTAGTTCTACCGCAGTTTCACCCCAACTCAGTCTGGGTCCTGAAACTACTAACGTCAGCATGGCTCATTGTTCTCATGCGTCTCTTGTACTAAATCTTCCAACGATGCAGATTGTGTCCTCTGTAAACACAAGAGGATGAGATCGGTAGCTTTCTGCAGCTTTCTCTCTGTGCAGCTTGTGTGTGTGGGTGTATGCTACATCCAGTTCCCCCAAAGGCATCCGTCATCGAGGCTACACTGCAAGAAAAGCCCACAGAGGCCTGCAGACCAGCACTCAACACACCCCCTCCCTAGCTTTTCCGTTCCTACGCTTTCTCTGAAAGTTGGAGCGGAGTAAGAAGAGAGTCGGGCCTGGCATTTGTAGACTAGAACGGTGGTCATTGGCTCAGGCTGGAGGCAGTTTCGTTTGCCCAGAGTTATGGAGGTCGAGCGGTCAGATGGTCTGACGCAGCAATTGGAAGATGAAAGCTGGAAACTCGAGGATGATGCGACGAAAACAAAGAGCTATGGGTAAACAACAAAAAGGTTGTCATATTGCAATCTCTGTGTTTTATTGGTTGTGCAGAGACAAGAGCACGCCAACACGGATGTCAAAGTTGATTTGGCCTATTTTTAGTCAGCTAAAACGGATTGCATCATGTCCTCTGAGGGGTGTAAATATACAAAAAGCATCGACCAGATCTTGGGTTGGCACTAAAGTGTACAAACAGTGAGTGGGTTTGACTCGAAGGGGAAGGTTTCAGGTTGCAGATGGACCCTCTGGAGACTCTTCCCCCTCCACTGAAGAAACATGTACCCCCCCTACTCCTTCTTCTGCTTGGGTTGGAGTGTTGACCCTTACACTGTGTGATGGCAAGGATTTAATATCGCTGAAAATATGACATGTTGGTAGACATTTCCCGATTTTTTATTTCTTCTTTATCTCTTTTTTTTGTTTCAAAAAATAAAAAGATAGAGTATACATCTTTAGCAGTGATAAAGTGCATAAACAGGAGTCTCTCCATATTTGTTTAAAATGTGTTTAGATTACACAAATGAGATTTATTAAACCCAGGGACTCAAAAAAGAAAACAATGTATAAAGAGGTTAGCAGTGCTGTCTTTACTACAGAATAAATTAGTTACAAGAATTAAAAAAATCAAATAAAATGTGGCCACTGATTTTTTTCTCACCAAACTTTCTCAAGCAAAAATGACAAATGATAGAATAAATGACACAAAAACTCTTTTATTTTAACGTCTCCTTTGGAAGTTTGCCTGGATACAAAGTGAGCTGACCTTACTCTGAACAACAGAAGCCAGAGAAAGCAGGGTGCTGGGAAAACAAAATCTGGTTTATGCCAAAAAATAAATATTAAACAGCGAATTTGAATTTATCAGAATAATTGGTTTATCACGCAGCCCCGCTCTCAGAGTGGTCATTTTTTTATATCAGTCTTACATTTCATAAATGGTACAAAACCCAGGTATAAAGCCTTACAGCACTCAGGGAGGCCTGGATATTCTTCCAAAATGTTTTTAAACTGGAGCAATCCCAGTAAATATGATAGTGACTAGGCCTGCACAATTGATCGCAAATGTATCGTTATCGCAATTTCAAGCTGTGCAATATCCATATCGCAAAAGTCGGCGAAAATCGCAATAAATGGTAAACCTTAAATGTGCTAAAACAATCTAATGGCAACTTGAACTATTTAATGAATTGAATAAATCCCTTTATGCATTTGACCAGTCGGATGGAGCTTTTATGTTAGATGCTGCCCTCCTAATTAGACGAGGGTCATTTGGAGAATAATTTAAGGTATTTTGACTCGTATTTAAATCAAACTTTTGCAGTGAAATAGAAATGTTTTTGTTGGTTTTGCTATTTGTTCATTTATCGCAAGTTATGTCGTTGTGGCAATATTGATCACAATATCGTGAAATTTCCTCGTATCGTGCAGCCCTAATAGTCACTGTAAAGCCACAAACATCATGCAGTTTCATCCTTATTGTCATCAAAAATACAAGCTGTGTTGCAGATTGTTCTGGACTTTTTTTGGCGGTCAGCAGGAGGGTTTTTAAAGCTTGTGTCATGTCTGTCATCCCAGAGGAACTCCATCATTTTGGGATCAGGGCCTCATGGGTGCCAGACCATCTGTGGGGCTTGGTGCTGAAGCTAGTTTGTCGTTTTGCTGTTATGCTTTCATGACTGATGCTAATTTCAACATTTGAAACTGTCGAAAAAATACGGGGTTTGGATTAGAGTCGTGGTATTTCCTCTGGTTTTACCTTGTTCCTGAAAGCACTGATGAGTCCACATGAACGCAAAGTTTATTTAAACCTTTCTTCTGACTCGAGGCGCTGCAGTGCTGCAGACAGGTTGTGCTTGGAAAGGGATGTGTGTCTATTAACCGTGTGCGTCTGAGCTGCGATGCTGTGCACAGTTTGCACAGAGCGGAGATGAGATCACTCTCCTTATCTCCTGCCGCCTCTCGGTCACCTGCAGAGAAGATGACACAACTCCCTTCTGCCCCGCTTCCCAGTACGCCTCTCTTCCTCTCCCCTCCCACACACAAAACACTCCCTCCCAGTTGGTCAGTGACACACTCCTGCAATGCATCCGGCTTCCGAACAGCCTTGGAGTGTGAGAACGCTCAGTGTTGCGGTCAAACAGTGCAGCCTTTGAGGAGTTTTCCTTGCTGGTTTTGCACTTTCAGGCAGGAGAGTGGATTTCTGCCGATCTTGCTCCTTCAGGCCAGATGAACCTGATTCCATGCTTTTTCTCTTTATCTTCATAGTTATTTGACAAATTAAGAAATATATGTCTTTATTTTTGCATACGTCTTGCAGTGAGGTTCAGTTCAGTTTCACGGCAGCAAACAGAGAGAGGTGTTTTTTTTTTTTTTCCACACCGCCATCACTCACGAGGAAAGTCTTCAGTGAGCTGTTTTCCTCTCCTCACTTGCAGGCTGTGTTTTTGTGTCTTGTGGCTTGCATTTGCTGCGATCGTTACAATAACTGCTGAGGGCAGCATTGTGGTGCTCGCCTAAGGTGGAAACATATGGCCTCTCAGAGTGGAACCAGCAGTAATGTGAAAACCAGCCTGTTCTGCAGTGCGGTGTGCAGGGAACACAAGACTGTTGCAAAGAGCAGATATGTTGGAAAGATCCTCTCCGATCATCTCTTGATCTATTGTAAGAGCCTTCCCAGTGGTCTTTTAACTATAATCGTGCCATTTTTAGCTAAAATCATAATACCTGTGTTGTTGTTTTTTAGATCTACATTTTTTCATTTGCTCTGGATTACCAACAATTTAGAATAAAATAAAAAAACCTCAGAAATATTATTTTAAGCTTAACTTTCTTTGTATGCTATGTCCTCCATCACCCTAAAAAGTGACTCAAGAACATGTTACAAACAACAAAAACACCATTTTTATCTGAGTGGGTTATGAAGCCTCTGAAAATCGTTCTTTTAGGCGTTTGTCTAATGTCTCCACCTCTCTGTCTGCAGAAACCTGCATTTTGAAATTTAGCTCAGACTGATTCCAGGTCGAACTTGATCTGAGCCAGATGGAAACTTAGAGCAGCTGGTGTGAGACAGAAATAACTGCTTTTCTGGCTGCTCATCTGGAAATCGCTTTTCATTTCTAATGGTTGTAATACAGTAAGTTTGAGAATCCATACCTCATTAGATCAAAAGAAATCTGTTTTTTTTGCATTTATTGTTTTCATTTTTCTTCCTGTTGCGCAATCCATTTTCCTGTGTGAACATTTTGAATTATTAATCAGAGGGAAAAGTTTAAACATTGCTCTGAGAGTTGAAGAGTGGTGGAAATGTGGAAATTCAGTCATCATTCATTCATTTAAAGACCTACTCCAATGCAAATAGTGTTTTTAACATGTTCTTGCGGCATTTTTCTGATAATGGAGGACAGCTAAATAAACAATTTAAACTAAAAATGCATTTTTGAGTATTTCTTTATTCCAATTGTTCAGACGGAAAAATACAGTTTGAAAAAGCTTGTAGGTGTGCCATAGAAATACAACGGCAAGCCACAAGGTCCCTTCTCCACTCCATTCAGATGCATCCACTTGCATGCAAATAGACCCATATATGTCTTTTTTTTCATCTGAGCTGGCATCTGGTTCCAAACTGCACAGGTGGACAGCTCCGATGTTGCTCGCCATTTTTGTTGCACTGCTAAAGAGTGTAAACAGATGGGAAATGGAGGAATGCTCCACACCAATGGTCCCGCCCACAACTCAGAGGTGAAACAAGACACCGGATTTGTGCTAAAAACTGCGTTGTCATAATTAAAAGACCACTGGGAATGCTTTGAAAATAAATCAAAAGATGATCGGAGTCGGACTTTATGACCCTAGTGCTTCACACACACAACTGCTCCAGCCGAGTAAGGGAGAAAAAAACATCTATAACCGTCTTTTTCATCACTCGGCTGCAAATAAACAAAGAGAATCACTCTAAGGCCTTGTGTGGCTGATGTTTGGATGGTTTCTCCAAACATCACCCTTCCTCGTTCTCATCTTGGCAGCATGCATGCTGAAGGGGTCATGGAAGTAATGCATCTCCGGGGCCATTGTCCTTCATAAACAAAACGAGACCCATTAAAGTGTCTTTTCTTCTCTGTGCAGGGCGTACAAAACCATAGACGAGGACGACCTAAAGTTTCCCTTGATCTACGGCGAGGGAAAGAAGGTAAGTGGAGCTCGGCGGCATAGTCACCGCGTTCCTCGCCTGTAATCAAATCTCATCAGGTACCATTAATCAGTGCCTTCCCTGCAGCTGTTTGAGGCCATTTATGGATCTTATTTCCCCAAGCAAAAAGTAAGAAAATGTCTCTGATCCAATAGTCCTGTAGTCTGTTTCTGGACCATGGGACCAAAGGTGACCCATTGTGAAGACACTACAACAGGCTGGGGATACTGACAGGGATCTGAGTGACACAAGATGCTGATTGGGAGTAGGTTTATGTGCCCACTTCTATGACCCCCCCCCCCCCCCACTCACCTTTGCAGTGGTCGTGTGGATGCATGGCTGCACAGAGTACAGCAGCTTTGTGTTTGGAGAGACACACCAGAGCACTTCAAAGCCCGGCCTGCTGGGTCCTAGCATTTAGCAATTAATCCTGGGATGTTTCTCCTTTCACTGCTGGAAGAGCTTTTGACCACCTTCAAAAGCTGCAGCGATGGAGCGCACTCTCATCCCGGCTGGATCACGCCAGGCCTCACGTGTCCTCCATGCGTCCTCCCTGAACTGTGGAGTCAATTAGCCCAGTTCCCTTCTGCTGTCCAGTTTAGGCACAGAAGTAGCAACAGCAAGATTCTAGCTAAATAAAAACTGACGTTAAAGAATGATTGAAAATAAGATAAGGAAAGCAATAGCCGTGAAATTCTCAAATACTATCATTATTCAGCGTTTTAAAAACGTTAGAACCGTTGAAAACAAAGAAGTCTGAACTGAAATTGAAAACGTTTTTGGATAAAACTTTAGTTAACAACAAAAAAAGATCAAATCTGTCAAAGTCGACTTCTAGAATGTCCCTCGTCTTCTTTCTAAGCAGTTAGATTTGGTTGAAGCCAAAAAAGCTGAACCACTAAAGCTCTGCTCTGTGTAACCTGAGTTGTGTTTGACATACCTCTCCTCTCCTGCAGGCTCGTGTGCTGGCGACCATCGGGGTCACGAGAGGTCTTGGGGACCACAATCTTAAAGTCCACGACTCCAACATTTATATCAAGCCTTTCCTGTCCTGCTGCCCAGAGGTTTGCTCTGTTCTCACTTCTCCTCTTTTCTCTGAATACTATTCGTTTCTTTGGATGTTTCTTTTATGTTTCAAAGCAGCTCTAATGCTATACATTCACACCGCCCTCGCCGAGACGCGTTCAAATAACCACTTCCAAAGAAAATCAAGTCACAATGCATGTTTTTAAGTCAGTATTTGGACTCTACGTACAAAACGTGTGGCGATTAAATGCGTATTTAAAGTTAAACAATTTGAACTTTGACCAATCAAAGACTCAGGTGTGGTAGTGAGGTACGGATGGCGTCCTTTTTAATTCACGTAAGTACCAACTGTTTGAAAATGGATTATGGAGGAAAATGTAATCATTTTTATTTGTGTCCAGCCGGAATTCTATGATACCAAGTTATTTACATATTGGAATAGAGCTGTGAAAGAAACAGCCTGGAGCAAGATTCGCCAGATTTGCACCGCTTTGACGTTTTGCACCAAACCTTTTCCAATTGTAGATATGCTCTAGTATTAGGTAGCAACCGTCCAGTATGAGCACTTCCATGAATGAAAAAAATACACCATCCATATGTCATGACCAAATCCAAGTCCCTAATTGTTTAAAGTTTGACCTGGTTTTACCGTCAATGTGCATTCAGTGACCGGGCGTTTTGTACATAGAGCCTGAAAACGGTAGTAAAAACCTACAGAGCTACATGTGAATGCAAAGTTTTTTGAATGCGGAAGCCCAAAACGCACAGACTTACATAGACATTTCATTGGAAGTGGTGTCTTGAATGCACATTGGCGATGGCGGTTTGAATGTAGCATTACAGTTGGAAGAAGCTCCCTAAAAGTTTGGCATTTATTATAATCATCTACCCAGGTCTGTAGAAAGGTGGGCATCAGGAGCGCCCGATTTATCAGTCAGATCTTCGTTCCAGTATTCACCTTTGGTCATGAGCTCTGGGTTATGACTGAAAAAACGAGGTCTCGAATACAAGCGGACGAAATGAGCTTCCTCCGTACAGTGTCTGGGCGCTCCTTATAGATGGGGTGAGAAGCTCGGTCACTCGGAGTAGAGCCACTGCTCCTCCTCATCGAGAGGAGCCGGTTGAGGTGGCTCTGGCATCTGGTTTTGATGCACTCCTGGGGAGGAAGGAATGTCCCACTGGGGAGCTTGTGTCCCTCTGATGGTCTGGGAACGCCTCAGGGTACCCCAGACGAGCTGGAGGAAGTGGCCAGGGAGAGGAAAGTCTGGGCATTTTTGCTTTGGCTGCTGCCCCTGCGACCTGAAATGCCCCTGCGGCGGAAAATGGATGGATGGAACTCCAAGTCATTGAAGCCTGTGAAACAGCCACATCGCTTTAGGGCACGACATATGCTTTATATTTTAATAGGAAAGACCAGAAATGCTGGTTTAAAAAAGAAAATAAAAGACAGTGGACTCCGAAATGCTGCAGTAAATAACAAAATCAATCATGAAATCCATCCACCTTTTTTCTCTAATTTGCTTCTTGTTTTGGTTTCCGTGGCAGCAGAAGAAGATCCTCGATGTGATTGGGTGAGGTGAGCACCCTCAGGCGAATCAAAAGGGTTCACAGAGCTACCACAAACACCTCAACAGCAAATATGTCATCCCTGATGAATTATAAGCTTTCAAATAACATAAAAGGCACACAAAAAAACAGAATAATTACAGAGAAAAGGTCCTACATGGAATTGCTAACCATTATCTTGCTTCTGTTTCTCTGAACCAATTTTATGAATTGTATCTTTTTTACTATAGTCTTTTTTTAAAGATTTAGCAGGAATACAAGCAATATAAAAATATCTTTCTTGAATTTAACATCATTGGGATTGGGTTATGCAGATATCGAGCAAAGATCATCCCCCGGGCAAAGCATCAGAAATTGGTTAATAAGTCTGATTTTCGTAAACGATTATAATAAAATATCCAATTGATGTTTAGTTAACTTGATATTAAGAATATGTGTCGGATTTGTTCCTGTCAGACTGACAAACCCCCTAAATGGAATGTACATTTGTTATGACCTATGCACTAAAAGCATTTTTTCTACTAGATTATACAGCCTTGGTTGACCTCGTCTAGTAATCTGGAGTTTGTGATAATTCACAGTCATTAAAAGAAATGCTTTTCATCATTAACATTCCACTTTGTGGTCAACAAACACACTAACGCCGTCAGAGCAGCTGCCTTTTCCTCCAATCTGCGTGATTCCAGCAGTAGCGAAGGCCAGGAGCTCTCTTGACTTTTTTAACCGGTCCTTTTCCAGTTCGGCCTCCGTCCTTCATCTTCTTTCAAGAAACTTCAATAAAACTGTTTTGAAAAATGGCGCCGCTGATTGTCAGAGGTCAAGTTTCATTTGAAATACAAAATACTCAAGTAGTGTGGGAGCATCCTTGGGAGGGATGATGAAAAGCCTCCAGCAACATGTCGAGTTAGAATGACTAATTTCTCCCAAACTGTGAGAGAAAAGATCTCACAGAGAAAGACATCAAATGTGAGCGTGTGGTTTAAGATCAAGGCCTTGGGTCAGATGTTTTGGAGCCCGGTCCCGAGGTCCACTGATTGATAGTCTCATTCGTGTTCTTTTTTCCCCCACTGAGATTGACTCATGTAACAAAGTTTACCACAGCTCTGAGGCGAATGACCCACGCAGAGATCATTTAGATTCCTTTAAAGCTCTGATCACAGGGCGCCCTCTGCACAGCAGCCCCGGCAAGGAAGTGGAGGGTCTGCCGTGGAAGCCCGCTCCCCCACAACAGCAGAGAAATGACTTAAAGAAAGCAGACTAAAGCAGTGCTAGCAGACTGGGTTTTATTTGGACTTGCTATGTTTAAGGAAGCTTTTTTCTTTTGTTTTTTATGGAAAGCAGCGTCACGCATATGGTACCACTGGAATAATAGAAGCACTTTGCTTAAAAATAACCTGGAAAAGTTGAGCCTAGCAATGGCCTAAAATGCACAGGGCAGTTAAGTTTTAAAGAGAATATTGAGCTTTTAATTTAGTGCTTTATTTATATGTTGTAAACCTAGTTTATGCAGATAGTTTTCAGAAAAATTCCCTATTTTGTCATAAGCTTAAAAAAAAAACCTTAAATAATTTTTGTTTTTTTGAAATTGTGTATTATTCCCATTAACTTATATGAGAACTGGACAGAGTGACTCCTCCCCTCTCACGCTCCAAACAGGAAGTACCTGCTGGTTCCAAAAAGTCAAAATCCCAAAGACTTCTACAGAGAAATAAACAGCTGTGACTCAGTCCGTCTAGTTGTCAGAATAACCATTTTTTTTCTCTGATACCTTTTTTTAACATGTTCTTGTTATTGTTTTTGTTTTCCAGGATTTTTTTTTACTGTAAATCATGGAAGTTATAACCTGACCAATCAGATGCTTTAATAAAAGGAGGTGGTCTCACATCAAACATTTAAAACATTCAGATTAACAGATTCTCTCGAGCCCGCTGTCAATGGCAGGGCTCTAGAGTGAGACTGCCATTAGATTTGTCAGTGGTGTGCCTAAAAAGATAATCAATGTTTGAACCGATGCACCTAGACATTCTAAGAAAAGAAAAAAAAGAAAGAAACATCATCTCAGCTCTGAAAGCCTCACTCAGATTGATTTTGACCAACCGCTGCTTCTGGCCCAACAGAGTATCTGGCTCTAAATTGGTGACGTCCATATTGCACAAAAATGTTGATTGAGTTGACTTCATGTCGTCAAAGCTGAAAAAAATGTATTAAAGCTGGAAGAAAGCCATTTTCTTTGGATGACGTCACTCTAACTCAGTCCAGTTCTCATTTTATAAAATCAAAAAACACAAATGTTACAAAAAATGGACCAGTCTTTGTATCCACCTATTATCAAGTTGCAGGGGTCTGCATGTCCAAATGATCCCAGATGGCTCATTTTGTAGCAAGAGAGTGTTTGGAGAAGAGCTGGACTAAGGGAATTTCAAAAGAAACACATCCCTCTCCGTTTTCAACGCCTTCATTGTCAGGGTGGTCTGCCAGAGCTATGGTTGTAGGGTTGTTGCTGCTTGTGGTGGAGAAAGATTGTAAAACTGCAGAGGGGCTAAGCATACAGCACCAGCACCGTGGCCATCACTGATGTGGGAGGAGCTTAATAAAACCTGTTAGAGCATTTTGAGTTTGCACATCCAGTCCACACGTGGGTTGTGCCTCTCTGGCTCTCTTGTGGATGAGGGGTTCTCTGTTAGTGTTGCCATCCGCTCCCCATAGAGCCAGAGCAGGAGCTGGATTTGCTCCCCCAAGAACAGTAATTATTAGAACATTATTTTTTTAATGGACAGAATTTCTACAAGAAATGAAAAGAGGGTTTGGAATTGTGAGCATCAAAATCTAGTTTGTTTGTTTTTTGCAGATCTTGCGGTCCTTTTATCTTAAGTGCACACCAGGCATGTGACGCGTGTTCAAGTACACGCTAAGCGTGCGGCCTTTAACACCCTTTCAGCGTTTGGTGTTCACACTGGACGAGCAGGGAGGGGCTTTTGCTTCTTTTCTTTTTATTTTTTTGTGTTCCAGTGTTAACTAGCGCATGTCCGCCATCTACAGTAGGAAGAGACTTAGTGCGAAATGTTGAAGTGGTGCAAATCTCGGTCGGTTTTTTTTTTTCACAGCTCTATTCCAATTTATAAGACTTGGTGTCAAAGAATTCCACAAACTGCAATTATTAATTTCTCCTCCAAGATCAATTTTTCAAGTTGGCACTTCGTATTGAATGGACGCTATCCATACATCACTGCTACAATCCAGTCTTGAACATGGAACATGGGAGTCTTGAACATGGAAGCCTGAAATGTGCATGTATCGCAGCAAGCAGCCATTACAACCAACCTTCATTGGAAGTGGTCTCTTTGAACGTAAAATACTGTGAACGTAGCTTTATAGTTACCGTTACGACCTCAGCTTTCTGAAGTGATTTGCAGCTGGGATGACAATCCTTCCAAGGGGGAGGGCTGTAGCACTTGGCTGTGAAAAGGCAGAAGGCCTCAATGTCAGTAGAATCGGTCTCTCCAGGTGGAAGTATCTGATCGCTCTGTTCACAACGTATGGATGCCTCTGGTGTAATGCAGCGTTTGTATTAGAAAGGTTATAGTAAGGAGAGTTCAATCGGAGTCAAAGCTCTGTTTAGCGCTCAGTCTCTTCTGACCCTGGTTATTGGTCATGATTTGTAGAATGTAAACAATTGTTGCACTTCTAGGCATCATTGTGCTGTTCTCCACCTCTACTACAGTATTCAACAGGCAAACTGGCCCAAGGACAGACCAAGATTGAACCAGAGTGTATAAAAATTGGCAAAAGAAATCTCTTTGCTGGCTTAAAAAAACAAAAACTAGGGGCTACTGCAAGGATATGGCAAACTTCAGAGCAGTTTAAAATTCACATCAAGAACGGAAAGCTATAGACTGTGTTTTCCGCCTCCCTCAGTCCAAACATAAACATCTTTAAAAATCTGCTGAATGGCTTGATAAAGGAAGAAAGGCAATGGGAATAGAGAAAAGGTGTTTACAAGATGAGGGGTGCTGTATTTGATACCGCCTGAAATCTCTTTCCCCCACACAAAAGACTTCAGCTTTTCTTTGTTTTTTCTTCTTCTCCACCTTCAGGTCAAAGTTTAATTTATCACACAGTGGGAGCACAAGGCTGATGATGTTCTGGTGATGGGAACTGATGGTCTTTGGGATGTCCTCTCCAACCAGGAAGTATCTGAGGCGGTCACTAGTTTTCTGGCGAATTGTGACGCGGATGATCAGCACAGGCAAGTCATGAGTCACAGCTGAACTTTTTTAGAGAAACTCTCAAGCATTTTTTGCTTATGGTTATAAGCAATGCTCCAAAAGTTAACCAAAAGTGTCATTATTTTCTTGTTAAAGTCCGTCTCCGATCATCTTTTCATCTATTCTATCCAATAGTCTTTTAATTATGATGATGTCATTTTGAAACAAAATTTTAAATCCCGAGTTGTTTTCTAGGACATAGTTTCTGCAGAGCGGCAGGAGAGTCACCTCTGAGTTGTGAGCAGAACTGTTGGTGCCAAATTTCCATTATCCATCTTTGTTTAAATGTTTCCTTTAGCTTACTTGCCACACAACCCCAAGCTGGCATTACAGGTGCAACAAAAAAGGCGAGCACATAAGTATTGGAGCCATCTAGCTGTACAGTTTTGGGCCAGATGCCAGCTCAGACTACATCTAAGACTAACATCTAGTCGCCTGCAAAAGTGGGATGCATTAGAATGGAGTTTATAGGCGCTTGTGGCACGCCCATTGTATTTTCTACGTCACAAATGCGAACTTTTTTTTTTGTCTGCTCCTCATTGACATCATTTTAAATAAAGAAATATTCAAAAGTGCAATTTTATGCTGAATATTTTTAACCTTTGTCATCTATCATGAGAAAAATGCTACAAGAACATGATAAAAACACTATTTTCATTGGAGCTGGTCTTTAACTGAAACCACTATACACATGGATCCACTGTTTGTAGCTAGCATCAGTCTAACCAGGTGTTGCTGTCATTTGATCAGGTACACAATGGCAGCTCAAGACCTCATCATGAGAGCTCGAGGGATGCTAAAGGATCGAGGCTGGAGGATTTCCAACTATTGTGATTAGGTTCTGAGACTCAACATCTCCGTCTTCATAATTCTCCTTATGTACGCAAACAAGCAAACCTAGCCAAGCTAAGACATCACACAACCTCTCTGCTTTTTTCCACCCATTCTTTTTTTTTTTTTTCTGTAACGTTTTCCAGAAGTATGTGAAAAATTTCCGGTCATGAGCAGGGTGTCCTGTCCGTGCCTCTGATTATTGGCCTGGTCCTCTGATGCAAAGAGGTGAAACCGCGTAAAGAGCTGTCAAAGACTTGAACCACGGCTTTTACAGCCAGATGAAGTCACTTGTATCTGGGTAAACCGATGCGACTGACTGGTACATACGCCGTGGTAGTGAGGATTTCTGTTACTTATGCACAATACTTGTAAAATAAATATGTGCACAATCTTTTGGGAAATGTGACTGAATGTACAGTGTAGAAAAAAAAGAAGCATCTGCAATTGTAAACAACTTTGTTGAGGAAACACTAACAGATTACACAAATAGATGTAGTCTTTGAGATTTTTGTAGCTGATTAACACTACACGTCCTCCCGCTTTAATTATCGTGATACCTTTTGTTTTGAGGAGTTCAAACATGGCTTTTGTTTTATTTTGGAGGACTGTCGGACTTTTGATTACCCAGAGTGCTCAAATCTGGGAAAAATCTATTCAAGCAGATGTTTTACACAGATCTTTTTCTTTAACTAACACATTTTGCTTCTGAATTTCTTTCCGATTTCTCCCAGGTGTCTTTTGTCTCAGTTTCAAACACCCAAACTTCTTAAAGCCATTCCTTCCATGTCTACATGTGCCATCCAAAGATCTAACATAAAATCCAAGAGAACCTCTGTAGAGAAATTCATCCTATTGACAAGACGTGGCTCTCTAATAATGAGAATTGCATATTTTTAAAGTGCAAAAAGATGTAAATCCCCTCTGAAAAATAAAAAACGTGATTTATTTTATGTTTTTCATGTTATGTTAACTGCTGTAAAAGTTGCTTATGTAGGTAAAACTGTGATTGAAAACTGTTTTTTCTTTTTATAAGTTATGTACATCTTTCCCAAATCAATACAATTTGTTCTGTTCTAAAACCAAGGAAAAATTTCTTTAAAATGAGAAATTAAAACAGTTGAAACTTTTCCTCTTGTGTTGTTTTTGTCCTCATTTTTCTGATGTCTCTCTATATGTACTTTTAAAATAAAGTATGTGGCAAATTTGTAAGAATTTTAAACCACATGAAAGTAAAAGATAAAAATGATTTCATAATTTAATGTTTAGACATAAGTAATTTTGTTGCATCTTGGAGGAATTTATTTCACCTTGAATGTGATAAATTCTTTGTGAATACGTTTTCTTATTAAAACAAGTTAAAGAAAAAGCAATCACAGCTACTACATGCACTCATGAGAAAATTACAAGATCTCACAGAGATCTGCTGACCTTGATGCTCGAAAACGCCACAAAACCCGATTGTTCTCGTGAAGAGACTGAATAGCTGAAATACCTTTGATCCCTACAATGTGTCACATTACTTCAAAATAAAGCTGGTGCTTCTCAAGATGAGAAAAGCAAAGAAAATGTTTTGTGCTTTAAACAAAAAAAGAAAAATGTCACACAAACCAATTCACAGGTACTGTTTTATTTCTAACCCTTGTGCTATCCTAGGCACTTTAACGCTGGGAGTTGGGTCATCTAGACCCACTAGACAGTGCTCTGAACCTTTTTTCTTCAATGACTCCAGATCTTCATTTGTGTCCATGGATTACATGAAATCTTTCCACCTTTATCCACCTTTGTCATGGTAGGGAGAACACGTCAATGTAAGGGTATGCTACAGGACAAACCGTGATAAACTAAAGGCTTCTCTTGTCATCAAGACAATTTGTTACAACGTCCTGCGGATAATAGAAGTGGAAGTTTAGATCCAAAAAGAGATCCATCACAAATTGGAATGTAGAAACAGTAAAGGTGTTTGGTAACAAAAGAAATTCTAATGGTATTTTACAAAGGAATTATTCAGATTAGTTCATTTTCATACATATAGATTTAAGTCTGTTTTTATTGTTACTTGGAATACAAAGAACTGAAAGACAGCAGCAACCTTTCTGATTGCCTTTCCAAACACCTAGCAGACTGGTGAAATCGGCCTTGCTGTAGTCCCTGCGCCCGTGGGTCCCTTCGGCAGGAGCTGAAGGACCATCTGGTCCCTGCAGAATCAGCGCCGCATCCTCCTCCTCCAGTAAGGCCAGCACCGATCTGGCACTCCACTCCTACACCCCACATGTGTGTGTGGTCCAGATTGGATGATGGCAGCGATGACACAGTCGAATCCAGTGTTGTTTTTCCAAGGTCGCAGCACGCCCACCCCACCCGTGGACGGATCTGAAGGAGATGCTGAGTGGGCCTGGAGTAAAGATGCTTATCTCTTCAAACAGAGTAGCAAAGTTCATCACTGAGGTGCACAGAGCTCAAGTTGTCGGTTTTTCAGCCTCTTTGAAGCAGAAAGCAACGAGGTGAAGCGATAACAAAAAATCTGAGGTTTTTTTTTCTTTTGTTGTGTTGCTGAATGCCTCTTATGTCCAATTATACGGGGGAAAAAGCCATGATCACAATAATTCTTTTCAATATTTTAGTTTTTTAGAATGTTATATCTAAAATAGGAGGAATACTTTAACCCTTGTGCTATCTTAGGCACTTTAACATTGGGAGTTGAGTCATCTAGACCCACTAGACAGTGCTCTGAACCTTTTTTCTGCAATGATTTGTGATCTTCACTGGTGTCCATGGATTACATGAAATCTTTCCACCTTCATCCACCTTTGTCATGGTAGGGAGAACACGTCAATGTAAGGGTGGGGTCATCTAAGAATAAGGTTATAGTACAAAAATGTGTTTTTATTTAGGAAAAACAATTTTGGTTGAACTGGGAAGAGATAAAATAATCCAAAATGACTTCTTCAAGATTCCTCAGATACCTGATGTTTCTCCCTAGAGCAAATATTCATCAGAGCAAAATGACATTGTCAATCGACGTCGGATCTGTAAAATTCCTTATAATTCAAAGCTGTGGCGGCGTGTTCATGAGGGCAGGTGGAGGAGCGTCAGACATGAGTCAAAGTGATTCTACATCAGCTGCAGCTGCGATACACCATCAGAGCAGGCTGATTTTCCACCGGTCGATTTACGGCTTTAGGGCTTCGGCAGCCTGAAGAATGATTTATTTGCAGCCTGGCTCAAATGTGAGCTTTGACACCAGATGGATGAGATCCAGCATGCTGTGGGCTACCTCTGCTGCTTACAGAATTGTACAAGTCAGAGAGGGATGAAAAGCACTTGAATCTGGAACTATTAGAACTCAACACCTATTGGTTGTTCACAATAGGTCTATTGTCATCGTTTATTAACAGGTTATATATAAAGAGATTTATTGTTATATGAGCATACATGCCAGAGGGTGGAACTGTGTCCTTAAATGAACCAAGTGTGAACTTCTGTCGAAATGTTCTGGGACTCTTCTTGAAAGCTGGGCTTGCTCTCCTTCATCAGCCTCTGCCTCTGAGATGCTGGGGTCTCCACTCAAGAATGCAGCCCCTGCATGGCTTCATCGACCCAGACTGCTAGCCAATCAAAGCTCATTACCCATTCTGGTCCCCACCCCTGTCAGGAGCGCTAGATTGGCTGTCTGACTGTGTTACACAGCAACCATGGAAGATTTTAGGGGTTAACTCAGAAGAAAAGCAAATGTTCCCCGACCTGAGAAGCTCTTGACTGTAGGAGTACGTGGACACACCCAGATTTATATATATATATATATATTTTTTTTTTAATGATGAAAAGTTTTAACTTTGGTGCGTTTAGGAGCAGCAAACACACAGAGGGCTGGTGTTGTACACGTGCAGCTCGGGTGAGTAGCAGATTTATAGCAGGACACCCTGTGGCGGGAGCCACGTCACTCCTCTCTGCTCATAGCAACAGCACTGGGCTGACCTACATCATGCTTAGTTTCTACACAGCCCACCCGCGTGGCCGAGCAGCCCCCATACTCATCGGCCACGTTTTAACCCCTTCGTTTAAGAACAAATACGCTTTTTTTGGTTCAAAATCTTGCGTGAAAATAAAACTGCACATTACACAGGGGAGTGTTAGTCCGCAGATCTTTTATTAGGCACGTGACACAATAAGAGACAACACATAGTTCGAGGCAACTTCGGCTGTCAAAAAGGACACTCAGTCAAAATTACGGTTTTCATTTACAAATGGTAGAATATCCTATGCGGTTCCACCTGTTTTTTATTTTGAGAACCGGCTAGCAGCGCTGGAGCGGACTTTTGGTGGTTCTTTTTCTTTCCTTGAAAGTGCAATCAGCATTCAGCTACAGTAGCTTGCGCAGTCATCTCCATAGCGGGCAGTGTCTCAACCCAACCAACAGCACAAACTACTACCTCAGCCAGTACGTGGCTCGAAACGAACAAGAAAAAGGAACAAAAAGAAGGAGGGGAAAAAGGTTCCTCTTGGGTTAAAGAAAGACCTGACAAGGGCGACGACGTCCACCTCCCGCGCTCAGGTTTTATGAGCGACTTGAATGAGAAACCCCGCCCAAGGAGACCGGCCCCTCTCCCCTCTTCCTCCTCGTGCTCAGCACTGCACGGTGTGCTCACGTGACACCCCCCCCCAAACCAGGGCTCGAGAAGCTGCATGAGGACGATGGGAGGAGGAGTAAAGAGAGAGTAAGCCATTCCTGCAGCTTCCTCACTTTG
The DNA here is from genome assembly GCA_037389245.1 of Oryzias sinensis. NCBI lineage: Eukaryota > Metazoa > Chordata > Actinopteri > Beloniformes > Adrianichthyidae > Oryzias > Oryzias sinensis. The sequence goes on along the minus strand of CM074499.1, from coordinate 19,710,310 downwards.
GAAAGATGACGTTTAACTTATCCATAATTATAATATTTGAGATATTCTGTAAAACCAAATAACAAAACAGTTTAGTATTTACTATGGTGTGGGAAATACTAAGAGGAAAATGACTCAGTACAAACCTCCACCTGTAGGGGGCAGTAGCGATCAAGTCGCTACTACAAATACCAAAGAAGAACGAGAGTGGCTAGCACGAGAACATTATTTGCCCCAAATCCAATTACACCACCGATTAATGATTTTTAAACCAACGTTTTTTTCTTCATGATAATACATGATCTGAGAATGCCTTTTTCTGCTTTCCTATTCAGTGTATGTAAGCATTAATTATATGTTTGATGACTATGATTTGTTAAAGACTCACTTCGATGACCTTTGTGTTTTTAACATGTTCTTGTGACATTTCTCTTTCAATGGAGGACATATTTAACCCTTGGGCTATCTTATATGACCCCACCCTTACATTGACGTGTTATTCCTACGATAATAAAGGTGGAAAGATCACAAATCATTGAAGAAAAAAGGTTCAGCGCACTGTCTAGTGGGTCTACATGACCCAACGATAAAGTGCCTAGGATAGCACAAGGGTTAATTGCATTTTTAAATTTTTTTATTTCTAACTGTGAATCAGAAGCAGACAGAAAAAATGTAGTTTGAAAAAAAGCACTTCAGACTCCAAGCTCTCTGCTATGCTTCATTCCGATGCATTTACTTGTAGACTCATTAAAACAATGTACGCCTTTATTTTTCTCATCTGTTCTGGCTTCTAACTACAAGCTGTTCGGCTGTACCAGTAATGTTAGGCTGGGCTTGTGAGGGCCTGTAAGATAGTGAAAGCGTGTAAACGGGTGGATAATAGAAGCGCTAAACTATGTCCTAAAAAACAACACAGGGTTTTGATTTAGACTAAAAACTGAAAAAAAAATAATTAATGCAAGACCACTGGGAACACTAAAAATAGATCCAAAAATGACTGCGTGGTCTTCAGACTACATTTGAATGAAGGGATAAAATGTGTGAGAGCTGTTATGTGTGCATCTGTGGGGTTTATGTTTAGTGTACTTTATTTGTATCATAATTAGTATTTTCTTATGTCTGTTTTGGTTTGTTTGTTACTTAAATCTTCTTTTTCAACGTTTATTTTGTTATGAACCCAACAGAAGGAACGCTAGAAAAATGAGAAATGGCAGATCTCAGGGTATCCATTGGTTATCAAATGCTTATATAAATATTTAATATATGGCAAGCATTTCCCAAAGCAGCTCCGACACTCACAAACAAACAAACAAGTAAACAATACCAAAAAAGCCATAACCCAAAAAAACATACATACATATATGTAAAAGATAAGGTATATATATGTATATATGTATATATATATATATATATTATAATGTGACTTACTAAGTGATATTCAGCTTTGGCTTGAAACCAACTCTTTATATAGTATAATGGACTCAAACAGGCAAAAGTTGCCTGTTGCATAAACTTATTGAACTGTTGCCAAACACCTTGTACTTTGTTTTATTTAGATTTAATATTAAGCCTCTCCTGAATACATTTTTACAGTGTCACAATCAGACATAATGGTGTTCAAAAGGTTAAGGTTCCAAATTGTGTTCATCAGTGAACAGATTCATTTCAGTTTTTTTGTTATTGTACAAATTACTGCAGATAAATTCAAAAGTTCGGGGCCTAGCACTGACCCATGTGGAACGCCACAAACAGTTTTTCAGAAACTTATTCCTTTTTGGTAAGTATCTTTTTGTATAGCCTGAACACCAGTACCCTTATTTTGTTATGTTCCAGTTTTTATGACAGTAATATATGTTATGAGAACAATGCCTTTTTTAGATGCAAAAAACAAGCAGTGCAAATTCAATGATTCTTCATTGAGGTCCATTAAGGTTTGAGCCGTGGATCAGTTAAACCTGTATTGACTTTCTAATAGTAGTTCATGTTTATCTATGCATTTTTTTTAGCCCTTCATAAGAAGGTTTTTGGTAGAAGTGAGACAGTCTGTATTTATAAAAATGATAGGAAAGGGGGTTCCCTCTGTGTCATATCTCCTGTACAGTAGAGTAACTGTGGTAATTTTTTGCTGCTGTTGGGAGAAAATCTAGTTTTAAAGGAAATATTACAGATGAAAGCTAAAGGTTTAGAAATCTCAACAGTCTTTATCTTCACTAGTTCTGTGTAGAATAAAATAGTGTTAATTTTTGTTATTGCATCTTTTAACAATTGTATGGTAATTCTTCTTTTTCTTTTTAATCAATAAAAATGTAACCAATTTTAATAATCTTATTGCCAAGCAGGGTGCAACATTTGCAAAAAAGCCTTTTTTATATTTATCAATTTAATTCAATCCTTTTGGACTCTAGGAAGGCAGTCAGCCGATGCTCCACAGAGCGCACATCCAGCTCCCAAGGCTGTCCGCCATCACAGCATTCAAAGTTTTTTAATTTAAAAAAAAAAAAAAAGATGCATCATATGCTATAAAAATGTTTTTTATGGTTATCGATCCAATCTTGTGCAAGTAAATCTTTCTGAATGAATTCTGTTCTCACTCACCTATAAAAAAATATAAGTTGGATTTTCAGAGCTGCAGTTGTAGATTGCAAAGACTGGGATATGGTCACTAATATCATTTTAAAGTTAACCAAACTTTTCATGTAAACAATATTATTAGTAAATAGATTATCAATCAGTGCATCACTGACAGTGGGAGGTTAATCAAGCTGGTGTTGTGATCACAGGACATAAAAAAACAGCCGTACTCTAAACAGATTCGTGAATCCCCCTCTTTCTGTGATTCCTCTAATTTTGCACATCAAAAATAAACCCCCCACATTTGTACAACCGTCACAATGTGACTTTCATTCATCCAGCCTTTAGATCTTTCTATATTAGATCAGGTTCTGTAAATTAAGCAAGATTACATGGCAAGAAGGCCATGGTGGAAAGACATCTTGAAATGCATCGTCACACTAATCATTAATAGAAAAGTCACAGTCTCTGTTAATATTGATAGTGAAGTTCACTCAGAATCAATGTAGTATTGAATATCATGTGATTTCTAGATATAAAAATATACAATTACCAGCCACTTTATTAGGTACACTTTGCTAGTACCAGGTTGGACCCCCTTTTGTCTTCAGAACTGCCTTAATCCTCGGTGGCATACATTCAGAAACGTACTGGAAACATTCCTCAGAGTTTGGTCCAAATTGTCATGACAGCATCACACAGTTGCTGCAGATTTGTCAGTTCCACATCCATGATGCCAATCTTCCATTCCACCACATCCCAAAGGTGCTCTATTGGGTTGAGATCTGGTGACTGTGGAGACCATTAGAGTCCAGTGAACTCATTGTCATGTTCAAGAAACCAGTCTGAGATGATTCCAGCTTTATGACATGGCGCCTTATCCTGCTGGAAGTAGTCATCAGAAGATGGTACACTGTGGTCATGAAGGGATGGACATGGTCAGCAACAATAGGCTGTGGCATTGGAACCATGCTCAACTGGTACTAAGAGGGCCAAAGCGGCCTGTTTGGACAGGTGTGCTTAATCAAGTGACCGGTGAGCAAGTAAAGGTGTACCGAGTACGTTGTGTTTTCAACTGGATCATTTCTGTGTGAATCAGGGATGTTAGAAGACATGACATTGTCATCAAATCATACCTCAAGGCTGCGTTCTACTGGTCTTCACTACCAGATCAGCTTTTTCCCCTTGTTTCTATTGTCCACCAGAACAAATTGTACGCTGATGGCCGAGTTGTAATTTCTCCGGTCAGAGGGCACCATGCTTCAATCCAGTCACCTCAAGCTCCTTGAGACTCAAAAAAGGCAACCGCCTACAGCTCCAAAGAACTGACTTCAGCGTTTGTCCGACGTTCAATGGCAACCTCCTCTATGCCCGAGTTCAGAGGAGTATTAAAGAGTCAAGAACTCAAATGTTTATAGTTTTTGTAAAAATTCACAAGAACAATATAATTAGAATCAGGGCTGGTCAAATGAATGAATATTTGATTAGTTAAATATTTCAAGCTGCCATAAGATTGTTTAAGCACAATTAAAGTAACCATTTATTGCAATTTTTTTTAATCATCTTTTGCGATGTGATTATTTCACAGCTTGATATTGCGATAACATTAAATTTGGGAATTTTTTGTACAGGCCTAGTTAGAATTATACAAATATACTTCAGGTCTTTTAACTTCATATAATAAAGTATTGAAAATCTAAAAAACAAAAACCAATAAATGTATGTTTTCAAGTGAAATAAAAAAAAACCTCACTTCCTTTAAGTACTAAAACATGTTTTTCTTTTTTTTTATAAACTCTTCATTTTCAAATATTGGGTTTGGTAAAACTATTTTTTTCCATTTTTATCCAAAACCGGCAAATTTGAAATTCAAATTTCATTGGGTAAATTAATTTTTTCTGTTCATTTTTTAAGATAATGAAACATAATAGTTTAGTGATAATCTAGTCAAAGGAATTGAAAGGATAGTTGTTAGTGTGAAAAAAAATCCTTTGTGCAACGTTTGGCTAATATTGAACTGACCTGACTTTAAAACAACAATAAAACTACAGAAATAACCGCTCACAGAAATAAAGGTCCGCATACATTTTTAATTCCACTTAATTAGATATTTAAAGGCTCAAAATGTCTGTGCTTAAGGGAGTAAAAAGCTATTTACTGTAGATGTGAAATTTCCTTCATTCGAGGCTAATTGCCTTCAGAATGAGGTTATTTTTAGAATCCTTTATTTTAGAGTCCACCACTGCAGGTGAATGTAAAAAACATCTCAGTGATGGTTTTTACAAATTCACGAGTTTTATGTGAATTTTTCTCTCTTTTGCACATGGCTTTAAACATATCAGATTCCTTATGGATTCAACTTTTGTCCTGTTAAAAAAAAAAAGCAATTAATAATTTCACATAAATAAAAATACTAAAAGAACATTTGTTTAGAGAAGGCTGGAATTAGGTTTGGGCTGATTTTTCTCTTTACCAAAATGCAGTGGTAAAGTTGCTTCAACAGGTGGTGATGTTGAGTTGTTTTGACGCTTATAAAATGTGGTCTTATGAATTTATTGGTAACATTTGAACTGTAATTTTGATCATAAGACCACTAATTATGTGAATATTACATCAATATAGGCAGACAGGTTTAGGTTTCACCCTCCTCTTTCAAAAACAAAAGCTTCTGATTAAAAACTACATTTTTTGTAATAATTATGTTAAATACCCAAAAGACTCTCCACTTTTTTGTAGAATTAATAAAATAAAAAATGTAATTTTAATGATCAAAGTTTCACCAAAAAATGTTCCATGGCACAAAGCAGAGTTTTGAATCATCCCATTTATTTTACACTGAAAGGTACATCCATTCTCAGATGACCAGCTAAAGATGACATGGAATGTTACAGTAAGACCTTTCGTTTTTGTTTTTGCATAAAATCCTCACTGCTGAAAATGATGCAAAAGTCTGAGTGTTCATCTTTGAGATCAAAAAAGCTCCAGATTCTTTTTGTTTGTTTGTTCCTGAATTACATCATCAGCACTATCACCACATCAACCAGCCTTTTCATGAAAATTAACCAAAAAAAAAAAAAAAAAAGGCAACACTTCAATTTTTCTTTTAATCTCTGTAGTGAACATATGATTGCAGTCTGTATGAAAATGGAGGGAGCTCATGAGTCATTCGCCCCCGTGAGAAGCACACAATGGATTTCAGGGTCATCGCTGTCGTTGCTTCACGTCACGGAGTTCAAACCTGAGCACTTAACAAGCACCCGGGATAAGAATACATATTCTAGACGTCTTCATTATAAAAGCAAAGAGCAGGACAGGGGGCCTGGTCAGGACTCTCCGTTCTGGACTTTGGAGACCGGTGGCTGCATAAAGTCTTTAAAGGGCCCCAGAGCCTCCTTTAGGGCCGCGCTCACCTCAGAAGAGGAGCAAGTAATGCACTCCACCAACGTGGGATACAGGGCAATCACCTGGGCCCACGTGTTCCCGTCCACTGCAGGCAGAATGCAAAAAGAAACACTTTGTGTTTGATTTGCAAGCATCAATTACAAAGACAAAGACAAAGACAAACTCTTTGACATATCAGCAGGAAAGACATGAAGGAGACATTTAACACTCACCGTTTTCGGGTTGTGTCTTTTTAAGTGAGTCCATCAAAGTGCTGATTGCCTTCAAGACAAAGATGATCTCTGTCACCTGTTGCCTAAAATGAGAATGGCCAAAGGACTTCATTAGTGACAAAAACACAGATGAGGTCGAATCCAAAAACATGAGCAGACCAGATGAGCATATCCATCATTAGACACAAGTTTTTTGCATTTAGAGCAAACAAAGATGGAAAAAAAGAAAAACTCGTCTGATCACCATCTGGGAAGTATGTTATCAACATAACGATTGATATTTCATGGTGGGATTAAGTATAAGAAATATGAATGTCTCAGGTCAGAGGAGAATAGGCAGATTGAACCAAAATTACAAATGGAATGACCAAGTCAGCCATAAAGAACTGAAAGTACCGCTCCCATCATCTGTATGTATGTATATGTTTTAAAAGCGTTCCACTGGGGGGGGGGGGGCATGTTTAAAATTTGCTGAAAAACTGGCATTTAGGTCGCCGCACGGTGGCGTTTTGGCATATGTGACCGTAGCTTAAATGACGAAATTGTGTGATAGACAGGTGCTTATAATAAAGTGATAAGCAAGTATATAGAAATAAACTGAATGTACAATTGTCAAAAAAAGCAATTTGCATTAATCTCAATAAAAACACAATTTTTAAGCTAAATAGTTGTACTTTTGCTTTAAATCCCGTTCTTGCTGGGTTGTACCTTGGAAGAGGGCAGCGTCCGCTCAGCCTTTCATCTTCCACATAGCGTCTGAGAACATCCTGGGATCTCTTAAGGAGCACAGAGAGCGCCATCCGAGAGATGTACCCCTCCTGGGGAGTGGACACCTTGTTGCTGAAGGAAAACTGCAGCAGGGTCTCAAAACACACCTTTGAAAACTCCTCCCGCATCCGCACGTCAATCTCTGCTTCTGTTGAGCAATAAAAGCTTTCTGTGTTAGATCTATGTTGTATTGGACATTTGAATGGAACCAGTGGATTAAAGCTGGTGGTTGATTGTTTCATCTGTGACTTTCAAATAGTACCTGTGAATGAAGGGGCCTGGGAGTGAATGGATCCCTTATTGAGCATAGCCATGATCTGAGCAACAAACTCCTTGGGGATGAAATTAGCGAAGGGTAAAATCTCTGTGCTGATCAGCTGCACCACCTTAAACGTAGAATGCATCCTTAGTGTCAGACAACCCAAATTCCTCTCATGAATATCCCCAAACGATTGAAGACGATACTAACCTCTACATCGACTGCTTCATTCTTTTGAAATTCCTGAATGGACAGGTTATCCGGGGGAATGCTGAGAAAGACAAACACCTGCTATGAAGGAATGGGTCCGAAAACCTCAGAGGAACAAAATAAAATCCTCAAATTTCAGAAAAAGCACCTTTTTGTGAAAAGAAAGTCCTCAAAGGCATTGGCCAGCTCTGGCCACATAGTGTCAAACTTTCCAGAGGAGGAGTGTTGGCGCGCGACCGGCAGTCCGATGGACAAAACCTTTAGCAGCGAGGAGACGGCGAGCTTCCAAGTGCTCTCCGATGGACAGGCATACTTCAGACCTAAAGGCATTCTCAATGTCTTTAAGTAAAAAGAAAAGACGGAGTGAAACATACACACAAAAAAAAGGTCTGTCCATAGCTGTTACAATAAGAGACCAAACACCTACGGTCTGTAATTTGGATATACGCAAAGACTTCTTTAAAGTCTTGACCTATCTGACGTGTTACATCGTTTTTTTTTTTATACAACGAGCATAAATAAAAGTCTTTGCTCTCTGATCTGAGTTGCAGATAATTGTTATTTTATTTACATCATGGATATGGAATCAAATTTCCTCCACCTCAAAAACCTGTTGCCCTTTTGAGGGGAACACAGCAGTCTGGTCAGCTCATCTACCTGCATTTCTACCATTTGTATTAAGATAATAATAATAATAATAATAATAATAATAAACTTTATTTGTATAGCACCTTTCCAGATAAAAATCACAAAGTGTTTCACAGTACAACACGATAAAACAACAGTAAAACACAGTAAAAACACATGTTAAAAAGAAATTAAGAAAAAGCTATTTTAAAAAGATATGTTTTTAGCTGCTTTCTAAAAGAAAACACTGAGTCCACAGATCTGAGGCTGAGAGGAAGAGAGTTCCAGAGGGATGGGGCCACTGTGGCAAAGGCTCTGTCTCGCTTAGTCTTTAAACGGGTTCTCTTAACAGCCAGCAGACCCTGGTCACATGACCTCAGTGAAGATAGAGACAACAGGACAGAATATTAAAGATTGGACGTGGCTCTGATAGTTATTTTAGAACAAAATATGTTATTACAGGCTCCTTTTAATTATTCTATTTAAAAAGATGGACATATGTTTAAAATGTATTGCTGTGTTCCATATATAGAGGCAACCATAAAGTAATTCCATGCATTGTTACTTGGTTTGGGGAGAGCTCACCTATTGCAGATTTTTTTTAGTGCAATTTTGATTTTTGATTTTTTTAAATGCTTATTGTGTTCTGCATCCTGATTGGCTGTAGACCTTGTCAATCAAATTATATGTCTCCTGTACAAAATGTGTTCAGTTTTCAAATCAACATAAATCTTCGATCACAATCAAATCTTTGTTTTCATTCTACGATACTGGACTTCTTTTTCTGTGAAGGTTTGAACTTTGGAAGTTTCAACAAGAGAGGGAAGTGGGAAAATGTTCATGTCAGTCTGAGAAAAGAGGGGTTTAGGGCCTTAAAACATCTGTAACCTACCTCACAGATTTCATCGATCACGGGTTATTTTTAGAACGTTACACCCGCGATAAACAAGGGAACACGGTTCTGGGTTAAGATTTGAAAATATCATTCTAACATCACAGGACGAGCGTGAGTGATTAAAACAATCCTCAGGATATAAACTCATACTCTGTTGTTATTAAACCATCATGTTCACTGCATGTTATAAAACCAACGAGGGAATGGCACTAATGTGTTTTTAAAGGCTTTCTTCTAACGAGAATTACAATCATTCATTCATCTTCTTGTCCGTTTATTCCCTTTCGGGGTCACGGGGTTGCTCAAGTGGCCGGAGCCTATCCCGGCCACTTGAGCGTAGGCAAGGGATGCCCTGGACTGGTCGCCAGTCTGTCGCAGGGTAGAATATCCTCAATCACACATCCATTCACTCTCACACTCACACCTATTGACAATTTAGAGTTGCCAATTAACCTATGAAGCATGTTTTTGGACAGTGGGAGGAAGCCGGAGATCCCGGAGAAAACCCACGCATACACGGGGAGAACATGCAAACTCCACACAGAAAGGTCCCCCATTGATGTTCTGTTTTTCATGTCCCCCAGCTGGGACTTGAACCGGGGCCTTCTTGCTGTGAGGCAAGAGCGCTAACCACTGCGCCACAGTGCAGCCAGATTTACAATCATACTTGTTTTAATTATTTCGTTTTTGTTCATTAGCAGGGTTTTTGGAAACACTGTAAGCATGAAGCCTGACTGGGACCAAAGTACCTTGATGATATTCTGCAGAACTTTCTCGCTGATGACGGCTTTGTGGCACGCCGTCTTCTGGTACAGGTCCACCACCACCTCCAGGGAGCGCTCAGCGAAGGGCACGTAGTTTAAGGCAACCCATTCCGCCTGCGGAGACCAACACATTTCAAAAGGGCGCGTTAGTCCGACCCGTTTTCAGAACCCGCTGGCAGAACCACAACGAAAGCAGCTCTGAAAGGCACACTTTGTCAAAGCAGTAATGCTCTACATCAGAGGGCCGGTTTGCTTTTAAACGCCAACAACATCACCAGGTTCTTCAAAATGTGCCTTTAGAAGTTAGAAGAAGTGCTGGGACGGTGCATATTAACATCACAGAGTACAGTCAAATGAAAACTGACTCCACGAGAACGGTGCACACAGAGGCATAACCACCAGTTAGAGAGGGGGAGGAGCATGGAGTGAGTGAGAGACGCCGGTGAGGGCCTACCATGCACACCGATTTCTCCTCTGCTGCTGCAGAGGGTAGGTCATCACCTTTCAGCACAGCTCAGAACAACCAAGGTTGGGCTTAAGGAGATGACAACACTCACCGGTGCAAACAGCTGGATCTAACATGGCATTCCAGAGAATAGGTCCAAGAAACAGAACGAGAAAAGACGGGAATTAAACTATGGCTTCGGAGGTGTGTCAAATTTTAGTGGCATGTGGGGATGAATTGATTGATTAGGCCTACCTCTAGAGAGAAACAGGACAACAAGATTCCTACAATAGCTGAGATTAGAGACATTCTGACAGCAGGGGAAGAAGTCCAAAAAGGCTTAGAGACCACCCATAGCATTTGTTTAGCTGGGCGGGAACCCTGCTCGCACGTCTCTCCTCGACAGTTTAAACAGATTCACATAAACAAAAGGAAAGTCAGGCTCAGGCTGCTCACAGGAGGAGCGGGATTTAGGAGGTGAAACTGCAGCCCCCAAACGTCTCCTCCAAACTACTTTAAGGATTAGATCTAATGTTTAAAAAAAAAAAAAACTGCAGATTTTCTGCTGGCCTGAGTTTGAAACTTAGCAGTACTTTGATTTTACCGAAAACAACAAAAAGATGTAATATGAAGATCATTTTGAAAGCTTTTGATCTTTAAAGTTTTCGTCAGCTTTACTCGTCCCTGAACTCACCAGTGAGTTTGACAATGACATCCCTATCAATAAAGTTTTCATGAAGGTTTGAAAAAGATTTTGAAATGTTTACTTTAAAACATAAGAGTAATGACACCTATTTTTGGACTAAATCCTTGGAACTTTGGACAATAGTTTAGTGGAGCTTCTTCTACTTTTTCATTTTTTTTTTACCTTGTTTGCTTGAATTTATACATTTTTATTTTATCTCTACATTTTCGACCTTTTGTTAAAAAACGCAGAAACATTCTGAAATCAATGTTTGTGAATTTTACAATAAAAAAATTACCACTGGGAATTGAGTTTTTTGGATAGTTTCAAGTACATTTTAGAATTCTTGTGTAATGTAATCAAAACTATATCTGTAAAAAAATAATCAGAGGTTTTAGTAAAAATACGGATATTGCCACAAAAAAACTGATAAAGATGAGTTTTTAGAGCAAATTGTAAAGTAGAAAAAGCCCCCGACTACAGAGGAGTCAGTCTTTGCTTCCAACTAGTCCATTATCTCTCACTAACTCTTTCAACAACAGTGAAACAGCCTAAAAAAAAAACTAAATCTTTTCATCATTTAACACCTGAGTGGTCTATATTGCTGCAACCTGAGAAAAATAAAATCCAGTAAAAAACAGCGACTGGCTTCAAAATAAAAAAACAAACGTATTCTACTGTCACAATGCGAGTAAAATAATAAAGAAGAAAGAAAAGCTTTGGTGGAAAAAATAAAAGATTCATCATGGAGTTTGTAAAAGAACGGACATGTTTCAAACAAAAAAAGGAAAGAGGATGGAATCTGGCCGAAAGCGAATCTCAACAAAACTAACTTTAGTGGGAAATCAACTGTTGACTGTCCGTTTGCGTGCCCCACCTGGTTGTATTTGGCATTGGCCACCAGTTTGGTTTCCATCCGGCCGTACTGGGGAGGCTTACAGGAGAACTCCACAAAAAGCAGCAGCTGCTGGAAGATGGCCGGGTACATGACCTGCAGGTTCTCTGGGCCCACGCAGATGGCCTGCAGCGGGGAGGGAAGGGAGGGACAAACTCTGATTCATCCACCGCAGGACTGTTTTTCCCTGAGCTAAGTTGATGCAGAAGGAAGAAATCCTTCAACAATAACACAGAATCAAACATTTACTATATGCCATTAATTAATCTGGGAAGTCTGATTAATTAATCAGGCTTTGAGAAATTAGATAAACATGAGCCACGCGACAGTTGGTGGTTGGGTGTGTGCAATCAGATGAATCAGACTCATTTATGTGTTTTTCATTCAAATGAAAATTATGACAGCACAGCTTCCTGTCTGGCCAGAAAAAGGCAGGGAGAGGAGCTTAGGTTGGAGTTCCAGGGTTTCCACTAAAGACCCACTCCCATCATCGTTTGATCAACTGTAAAAGCTTTACAGTGCTCTTTTAATTATGATTATGCTGTTTTTAGCCAAAATAAAACATAAACTGTCATTTTCTAGATCATAGGTTCTGCAGAGAAGCAGTAGTTCATTAGAAATTTGCCTCCGAGTTTTGGGCGGGGCTGTTGCCATCGAGCAACCCCGCCCCCTCTCCCTAGTCGTTGCTGAGAGCTTGGAGCAGGGGCGCTTGTGCCCCGCCGGCATTTTATTTTGTTTGCTTCTGATCTACAAGGATTTGAGAAGAAAAAAAATAATAATAATAAAACACTGAAACAGTGCATTTTTAAGCTTAATTTTGATAATACATGTTCTCAAATTTGAGAAAAGGGCCACCAGAACATGTTTAAAAACACAATTTTCATCAGAGTGGGTCTGTGAAAAGTGTCAGTCCAGCCGTAAGTGTTTAGAACAAGAGCACCAGGAACTAACAATAGGGACACTTAACTTCTGAAAACTAACTTGATTAAAGGGACGCATAGGCTCATAAAAAGAAGGGGGGGGGATATTTTACTTGTTTTTGAATTATGCCACCTGTCAGCATCTCCTCTGAAACCAGTGCTGGCTTTTGAAACGAGATATTTCATTAATCTTCATGTTACAATTAAAAAATCATTTTAGTGTTTTTTTTATTTCACCTTTTGTAGAACATCCAGAGCGGTGAGAACGGCTTCCTGGAGACTCGTGAGCACAGCCTCGGTGAAGGATGGGAGAATGAAGGGGGAGGCGTCGCTGCTGATGGGTACAGACACGGCCCCGTGGAGGATGACCCCCAGCTTTTTCAGATCCTCCATGCTAAAGTTGGCTTTGATGTGCAGGTAGAGTGCTGGGAAAATCTGGATTAGTGCTGTGAGGAACGGCTGGCTGGGGATGAAAGAGAACTTCTCTGTCGGGCCACTAGGGGGCTTTGTGCTCTCTGTTCCTATCCGGTACCACGTGTTCCACGCAGACCACCACAGCACCGAGTCGTCCAAGGCAGACTCCTCTACTGGAGGGGGAGCCTGCATTTCAGCCCCGCTGTACCTCGTCAATCTCTCAACCAGTGAATCCGAATGCACCAGGGGTCTGCCGGGACCAGACGCCGACAGAGGATCCATGAGGACTGCCGGGACGCCCATAGCTGCAAGAGCGTCTGCCGCTTTGTCAGAGTCTTTAACTGGCGTCACAATCTGTAGGATTTCTTGAAAGCTCTTGAGGGCAGCGAGTGAGACTTCGTTGTTTTTACTGAGAGCCGCGGATTGAATGTGGTTCAGCAGCACCTCCCAGGCTTCAAAGAAGTCCCCTGCAGAAACACGGCGACATGAGGGCGGGACGTGTCAGGACATTGGAAGGAAGACCATCATTTGCAGCAAAGATGGAACAACAACAAAAAACATTTTATGCTTACTGGAGGACAATGATGCTATACTTAGCCTCCTGTAAGGAGTAAGCTCATACTTTATGATCTCAAATCACCACAGAAACCACATTTTTCCAAAGCAGATTTATGAGGGCCAACTCTATGCTGTCTTTGTCCCGGCTGAATGAGGGATTTGTGACACACGCTTACCTAATTTCTGGAGAAGATACCGCCTGGTGTTGAAAATGCGAGCCACCCCTGCTAAGGTCATCACCCACGTCTCCGCCCACTGTTTTTCCGCAGTGTCACGCGAGTGGTGGATGAGAATGTTTCCGCCCCCAGACTCTATCTTCTCCTTATCTGCTGTAGTGGACGATGTTCTCACACAATCCAGCAGCTGGAACAACACCTGTGTGTTCCGACCACATTGATCAATTACCTTCTGCCACACCAACAGGAAATTCGATGTTTTCTTTGTAGACGCCGTTACCTTCCAGACCACAATATGCCACGTTGGCTGCTGCAGCAGGGTCCCGTGAGCAGCTATAGTGGAGAACAACGTCTGTCCGCCGCTTTTGCGCACTGCAGGCCGCGAGTCGACGCACAGCTCACCCAGTTTGGCGTACAGGCACAGCCACAGGCAGTCAAAAGGAGGAGCGGGGTGGAAAGGCCTGTTGAGAGTCTCCCCTTTCTCCTGGGCCTGCTTCTGCTGAACCTCCTCCTCCCTCTCCAGCTCCTGTGTGATGGCTTCGCCTCTTTGGAAGAAGTAGTCTGAGATATTCCACTTCATGCAAAAAGAGAAAAAAAAAACAGGAAAGCTGTAACACAGGAGCTGTCGTCGACAACAGAAACGTACACACCCTCCGTGAACTGCCTCAACTCCTCAACCATTGTGCTATTAATGTCATTCCAACCGATTCTGAAAGCTGAGAAAAGCAACATTTTACGATAGTCGCAGCAGTTCCCGCTGTGTTTTGACAACAGTGACTCACAGGGTCAGCAAGAACGCAACAGAGAGTCGAAGGCAGAAATATAAATGGTCTTTAGCCGTGTTTTGTCAGGTTTGTGTAGTAAAAATAGGAATTAGTGTTGTGAAAACATATGTTGAGGTTTTCAATCAGAAGAAGAGAGCTCCTATCAGATATAAGGGGAAGGAAGGTTTAAAAAACAGGAGTAGACAGAGGGTGGGTCTCCATCCCAGGTACTGCAAGTGAAATGTTTGTGTATTAAAAGGTAAATAAGTTTAGATTTAGCAATATAATTTTTTTCATTTAATTTTTTCACTTTTTTCGTATTGCTGCATGTCTGTTCCTACAAATAAGTTTACGCAAAAATGCTACTTTATTCTCTTTGTGTTAAACATAAACCATACAGTCTTTGCATTCAGAGTTCTAACATGGGGAAAGTGCGTTTGGATGTGGAAAGAATGTGAGAATGTGCCTTTAACCGGACAGAAACCGTTTCAAGATCTACCATAGGATCAAAAAACGTCCCTTTTTTTTAAATTGCACTTCAAGAAGCTGCAGGGCAAAAATAAAATCATCCAAACAAATGAAATTTATTGTGCTGTTTATTAAAGTTAAAACTCCTTTTTTTTCATCTCAAAAGCTTCAGATCAGTTCACCTAGAGTTTTTATAGGAGAAACATGGTGAAAATACAAACCCGTTTTGATTTTGTGTTGTTATTTCACATTATTTAATCGTCTACAACATAACAAAAATACGGTTTCTTGAGTGATGTTATAGGTTAAATTTATTCAGGAAAAAGGGGCAAAAGCTTTAGTTCATTAAACATATTTTGAGAGATTAAAGAGAAAAAAAGGTCCAGGCAGACTGTCATAGTGGTCAAAAGGATAAGATATTAATTAAATGTAGTAGAAAAAAGTAGCAGAAGAGGACATTTTCCTGGACAGCCTTTACCTTAGAATTACTCCATGATTTGGAAGAAGCATCGTCTCTGTAAGTAATGTTTTCCCTTCAGGCTTTCACACTAACTAATCTAATTATTAAAAATCTGCAAATACAATCAAAGAACGAAACAAATCTGATTTAGAAACCTAAAATTCTGGCCTGTTAACATTATTTGAGCTACTAATGTTGTTCGTAACCATGACTGCAGCTTCACCACATCCACTTCTGTTTGCTAGACAAGAAATCTCACCAGCAACCCTATAGATGTGAGGCTGATATTAAGCTCTTGGTTCTGAAGGCCAAAGCTGCCGGCCACATCCACGACAATTTGGAGGCACGTGCAAGGCATTGTGGGAAGGAAGTCTGTCACCACCAACTGCAGGCACTGGAAGGCTGTTCGGATCAACGACTCTCTGAGGAGAAAACAGCGGTTTGGTTCAGCAAAAGTAAAATGCTTGAGGGTTGGGGCTCAATAAAAAAAATAAATGCTATCTCACCCTTGGTCATTCCGGATGGCGCCTATGACACCCAAAACAAGAGGCCAGCCGGGCCCGAGGCCGTCCCCATGGCTCTGCAGGATCTGAAGGACACACTCCAGCTGTTTTTGACGGATGTCTGCATGGAGAACGTTGGACAGTTCCCTCAGCGGGTTCAGCAGCAGAAGCTGCAAACGCTTTGGGTTGAGAAGAGGAAACAAGGTTTAGTGTGGAAAATATAAAGTATAGAAAAAGATTCTTTTAAATTTGTTTTTGTTTTTTTTAAAATATATTTATGTCTTCAAATGTTATCCCACTATGGTCAGTCAGCATTTTACTCTATATGACTAAAAAAACTCATTTGTTTCAACTCCTGTTTTAAAAGACCCTCTCAGAATTTTTTAACATGTTCTTGTAGCCTTTTTCTAATAATGGAGAACAGACATTGCATTCTGAGTTTTTCTTTATTCCAATTGTTGCGAATCAGGAGCAGACGGGAAAAAAAACGTTGGAAAAAGCTCGTATTTGTGGCGTACAAAACAAGCTGGGCAGGCCATAAGCTCCCTGCTCCACTCCACAGCTGGAGGAGGAGAGAGGAAGGGGGGCGGGGCTGCTCCGTGCCAACAGTCTCACCCTTAACTCATAGGTGAATTTCTAATGAACTTCCTCTGCTCTGCAGATATTATGTCCTAAAAAACGACATGACCCTAAAAACGGCATAATAATCATTAAAAGACTGAAAATTGACTACGGTACATGTTGGCTTCAAATACAAGACATTTTACAAAATGACTTGCATAACATGTCAGTTTCATAAAACACTCCAGTCTTACGCTTTCAGAAACAGAGAGGGCTTAAGAAGGGGGGAAACGGTAGCCATCTTTGATAGCAGCAGATTCTGCGTTTTTTAGGTTTTACCCACCTGGTTCTGAGCCAGAGGAGGGTCGTGTTTGTATGCAAGTCCAGCTTTGATGAGCGCCGTCAGAGCCTCAGCCCCCCACTCTCTCATTCTGGAGTTTGGATGCTGACACACCTGAAGAACACAACAATGCATGTAGACGTTCTTGCAGTGACAGATCTGACAGGTTCCTTTCATATTTACAAGCAGTAAAAACAAAGAGAATGTCACAGTATGGGGGGGGGGGGGTTGCATTGATTCCTTTTAGACAGTATTGTGTAATCATGGAAGCAAAAGTACAAGTGAAAAGGCAAAGCTACGCACAGTAGAATAGCAAGACTATACAGACTTCATTTTAGACATTACATTTTCGATTATATAGATGATAAACCTTTTTTGTTTCTAAAACATAGCTATAATGTAAATCTCAAAGAGCAAGTCTCACGCTTTTAAGTTTTGAGGGAGAAGCCCCCAGCAGAAATTTCTTACATTTGAGTCATCAGCTGATGCCACACAAGAAATAAACCTGCTGCACACATAGATCATTTGTTTTTCTGAGCGAACTTTAAACTCGCAGTAATCTACTAGCTGTTTAATTACAGAGTTTTATTCATTCAGCTTAATAAATTCAAACAGCTTAGTAAACACTTGATGATCTTTTTCTTTTTTACGGTCTAAAGACTTTGTAAAGTCAAGACTTTTTTAGTGTATTTGCACCATTATTTCCATGCTTCTACAACTACAAATGTGTTTCAGATCAAAATATGATGAATTCAACCACTTAAAAAAGAACATATTATCATGACTATCGTGAAGGGAATGTAACCTCACAGCTTTAGGACCCAGATGATACTTAAAGCGTCACATTTTAGATCCCAAACTTCTTTACAATAAAAAAAAAAAAAACCTACAACAGCAGCTTCACACGTTTAACGGTAAAGCTTTGAATTTGAACAAGAGATGAACAGCACGTCATCAGAGCATATTTTGCAGGGGCAGCTTCTGTGACAGTTCAGGCTCGACATAAAAAAACAAAAAAGAATGGAGAATCAAACAGTGACAGCAGAGCAATGGACACATTCAACACAGCGGTGCCTCATTTGAAACGAACCAGTGCCAGGCTGCAAGGGAACAGAGAATAACCAGAAGCAAGGATGAAGACATGAGATAGTTGGTGTTTACGGCTGTCGGAGTCTGAGCTTACCTTCTGCAAAAACAAGCAGGTGTGCAAAAGAGAAGGAAATAAAGACAGTGTGAAGAAAACTTCAATTGATCTCTATTAAAGGCGTTGATTGTATAGGAGAACTGGACTGAGGGAGTCTGACGTCACTCATAGAAAACGACGAAATGAAGTCAATTCTGTCGAAGTTGGATCGCTGGTTCCAGTCAGACTGAGTTAACATTTCTATGGAAACCACTTGAAAGTGGTCTCTGGAGAATCTGTCAATCAAATACTTGGAATGTTCGACGTGAGACCACATCATTTTACAGAGGCATCTGATTGGCCAGATTTTAACGTGAATAACTTTCACTACCGAAAAACGATCAAGAACATGTTAATAAAAGGGATCAGAACAAGTATAGTTACTCTGACAAATAGAATGAGTAATAGCAGATTATTTTTCTATAAAAGGTCCTGTTTGGAACGTTAGGGGGAGGAGCCACTCCGTCCAGTTCTCATATACAGTCAATGATTACAGGTAATTAAGCGAATAAATATTTTATATACTTATGCTACAGGTGTGTTATGCGTTTCATATTTATTCAGGCACCTAGAAGTTTACCTTACCTTTATTCAGCAACGTTACTTTGATGTTTTTACTACATATAATGAGCAAAGTTGCTTTGTTTTTTGTTGCTTTGTTTTAAATGCCCACAATTTGTTGTTTTGAATCCCTTTGATTAGCTTTTTTTTTGTAAAGAAAAGAAGGGAATTCAAGACTGCTTCTAAAATGTACACATTTTGGTCAAATAGAACTTAGCTGTAAAACTCTTTGTCCTGAAAACATTATTAATATAATATAGCTGGAGCTGTTGTACCATCAGTGTCTTCAACGGCTGATAAAATAAAAGTGAACCGCAGGTTAGCTTTTAGGTTTTCTTTTACTGACATAACTTTATAAGGTATCATAGGAGTGTTAGATGAAGGTTACCTCTAACAGGTGGCCCGTCAGGGGTCTCCACAAAATCTCTATGCGATCCATGTTGACCAGGCCTGTTTCCAGCAGCTTAGCAACCGCAAACAGAGATGGTTCCTGAGAAATACCCAGAAAACAACAGCTGTAGGAGCAAACTTTATATAGACTCTACCAAAATTACCCTTTTAAATGGACTAAATCAAAACAAAGAATTTCTGTTGGAAGTAGAAAGTATTTACCTTGTTGTTTCCATAAGCCATCTCCATGGCCTCCAGTGAAAGGGAGCAGAGTGCGTTGATCAAATGATGCAGGGACACATCATCCAGATATCTGAAAGAAAAGAAAAAAAAATCAACTTCAAAGGAACATTATGAAAAACGTAACACTCAAAACTATAGTCAGATAAATTGAACGATTCACAGGAACCCCCCCAAAAACAAAAAAAAGGACATGAAGGACAGATCCTCACTGTGAGCTCTCAAACAGTCTTGACAGGATGTTGGAGATGACCGGCAGGTCTGTCATCACTGCTGTGGTCAGCACCTGATCAAGCCGAGAACAAACAAGTCATCTCCTTCCAGAGTTACCTTTGAGGCAAAAAGCGCAAAGCAGTTTTTTTTTTAAACTAACAAAAAAGAATAACTGACTGTGCTGGGTCCTTCCACAGCTCGACCCGGTTTCAGAGCACCACCCACAGCGGGCTTAAGCCCCAGAATCCAAACCAAATGCTGCAACAGAAACATCATAATGTCAGATTATATTCTATTCTATTATATAGGTTCAGATTTAAACTGACAATTGTTATTGTAATGTGTGTTGCTGTCATTTTGTTTTTTTGATAGTCACTCATTCCAAGTGCTCCTCTAAGCTCTGGAGTAGTATACATGGCAAGAAAATGCACTGATCGTCTGACTATGTAAAGCAGAGCTCACACTTGGTGTGCTGGTAGGTGAATGAAGTACCTGGAGTGTAGCCAGAACCAGCTGCCAGGAGGTGCCCAGCACGGCGCCATGGCAATGGGCCAGGTTCAGCAGGGTTCTCATGCACTGGATGTTCTTAGCAGTCAGCTGAAAAAGGGAGGCGTTTTACAATAAACCCACATTTATAGAAATTCAAGTTTTACCAGCTGAATAATTCAGTTAGGATGAAGAAACTAAACCCACTCACTATAAAAAGATGCTTAAGGAATAAAACAAGTAAACTGAGACCTACATGCTTTTTAGAAGAAGCTCATTACACATCACTCTGAAACTATTCAATCTACATTATCAGAATTAATAAAGAAAATGTATATTTAATTTTGGTTACATTTTTTAAACATAAATAGGATTAACTGCTGTTTAATCTTAATATGGATCTATTTGTTGAGTTCATGACGCTATTTTGACACACTTATCTTCTTCCCTTAACCCTTGTGCTATCCTAGGCACTTTAACATGGGGAGTTGGGTCATCTAGACCCACTAGACAGTGCACTAAACCTTTTTTCTTCAATGATTTGTGATCTTCACTGGTGTCCATGGATTACATGCAACCGTCTTCACCTTTATCCACCTTTGTCATGGTAGGGAGAACACGTCAATGTGAGGATTGGGTCATCTGGACAGCATAGGATAGCACAAGGGTTAAGCCACCTTCACAGCGCCCTTGACGACGCCTGTTCTTTGCCAAGCGACCACTTCCAATGAAAAGTCCATGTAAACGGGCGTTCTAGGTTTCCATGTTCCATGTAACGCATCGCTACGCAAGTTTCTACGACTGTCTATGAGCTCTACGTTCAAAACACGTGGCCACTGCGTTGAAAGTTAAAACAGGTTGAACTTTGACCAATCAGGGACTCGCATTTGTTAGTGATGTTTGGATGGCGTCTCCTATAATTCACACTAGGCCTGCACAATATACCGCAAAGTTATTGTTATCGCAATATCAAGCTATGTAAAATTCACATCACAAAAGACGGAGAAAATTGCAATGAATGGTAAACCTTACAGTGAGGTCAATAAGTATTTGATCACCCTGTGATATAGCAAGTTCTCCCTCTTAGAAAACATGGAGGGGTCTAAATCAGTGGTCCCCAACCACCGGGCCGCGGACCGGTACCGGGCTGCGGGACACTTGGCACCGGGACGCACAGAAAGAAAAAACAACAACGGTTTTTTTTGGGGAAAAAAAAACGTTTTATTTTGAAAAGTGACCGGATTCTCTCTGTTACATCCGTCACACTTAACGCACGTCAAAGTCGCGACACCAAACATCACGTGATACACCCCACTAACTTCTAAACTTCTTTAGAAAGTTGCTTTGACAAGGGGAAACGGGCCAATGAAGGGACAGAAGAGGAACCTGCACCCGCTAAAAAAGGGAAATCTGCCTTTAATAGGCAGCGGTAAACGTGTCTTGCGTTGCACCTCACCCCCCCACCCCCACCCCACCAGTCCGCGGTAAACGTGTCTTGCGTTGTACCGGTCCGCGGTGACAAAAAGGTTGGGGACCACTGGTCTAAATTTTTCATCATAGGTGCATTTCCACAGTGAGAGACAGAATCTGAAGAAACATTCAGAAATCACGTTGCACGATTGTTTTAAACAATTTATTTGGATATTATTGTGACAAATAAGTATTTGATCACTTGATTATCAGATAGATTTCTGACCAGCAAAGACCTGCTGTTCTGCTTTTAAATAGTCCAACTCCACTCTGCTCATGATTCTAAATTAGTGGCACCTGTTTGAGGTCGTTAGCTTGCATAAAGGCACCTGTGCAGCCCACAATCAGTCAGAAGTCTAACTACCAACATGGGCAAAACCAAAGAGCTGTCAAAAGACACAAGAGACAAAATTGTAGACCTTCACAAAGCTGGAAGTGGCTACGGGGCAATTGCCAAGCAGCTTGGTGAGAAAAAAGAAGAACTGTTGGAGCAATTGTCATAAAATGGAAGAGGCTCGTGATGACTGTCAATGTCCCTTGGACTGGGGCCCCCTCGCTAGCTCTCACCTCGTGGGGTATCGATGATGCTAAGGAAGGTGAAGAATCAGCCCAGGACTACACGGGAGGAACTAGTCAATGACCTGACGGGAGCTGGGACCACTGTTTGACCTCTGTAATTGTTAACAAAGGCTTCTGTACCAAATATTAAAGTTGTTTAACTCAAGTGATCAAATACTTTTTTGTCACAGTAATATACAAATAAATTGTTTTAAAAAAATCATACAACGTGATTTCTGAATGTTTCTTCAGATTCTGTCTCTCACTGTGGAAATGCAGCTATGATGAATATTTTAGACCCCTTCATGTTTTCTAAGAGGGAGAACTTGCTAAATCACAGGGTGATCAAATACTTATTTACCTCACTGCATATGTGTTAAAAACGAGGGTCATTTGGAGTATATCTTTAAACTGTTGCAATGAAATGGGACTGATGTTTTTGGTTAATTTGCTATTTGTTTACATACCGCAAATGATATTGTTATCGCAATATTACCCTCCAATATCGCATATCGCAAGTTTTCCTCATATCGAGCATCTTTAAATCACACAAGTGCCAACTGCTTGAAAATGGATCATGAAGGAGAAATGATTGATTGCAGTTTGTGCATTTAATGACACAGAGACTTTCATATATCGGAATAGAGCTGTGAAAAGGAAAAGCCTGGATCAATATTCACCAGATTTGAACTGAGAACTCTCAGGAATGGTTTGTGAGATTTGCTTCCAAAAATCAAAGTTGACCAAAGTGTGTGTGAATCCTTACCACCACAGTGCCCTGGGGCTGAGCGGTGAGCGGCTGCCCCACAGCCACCACCTGCTGATGAGAATCGCTGGAGGGGCTTATGATCTGTACGCTTTGGCCCTGGATCGAGTATGCTGAGGACAACACAAACAAATAAACATGAAGTTGGACAACCACCCAAAACATACAGCCAAAGCAACTCAGCATTTCACTTGTTGAAGACTAAACTTCAGACAGAAAGGCCCACAAACAAACAGCAAATAAAAAACGCTGCAGTAAAGGCCTGGCAGAGCATTCAGAAGGAGAAAACCCAGCATCTGGTGATGTCCATGAGTTCAAGACTTCAGGCTGTCGTTGCCAACAAAGGGTTTTCAACCAAATGTTAGTAATGACCATTTTGTTTTTAGTTATTTTATTTGTCCAGTTACTTATAAGCCCATGAAATGTAGGGATGGTGTTTAATGGTGTTTTAGCAGCATTAAAAGCTAAATGTAAGTTTTAAAGGCAGATCAACCCATGATCAAATGTCTCCTTTCTTTCTCCTCCCAATAGAAGTAGGAGGATCGAACTATTTTGGGACACACCCTAAGCCAAGTTTTCTTGATGCTGAGATTGTTTTCTTGTACTTTGGATTACTGATGTGCATAGATGTACCTTTGCTAGAGAGGTTTGCAGCGCTGCTGCTCAGAACCGTTAGTGCGTAATGTGGCGGCAGAGAGGCTTTACAGATGGCTGTGATGAAGGCGTCTCGGGGCGTCACCAGGCCGAGACGACCACAGAGCGAAGCCATCGTCAGCTCCGCCTTCAGGATGTTCTCTGTGGCTGCCTCGTCTGTGCTGAAAGGCAGAAGGAAGAAGACTAAATTTTACAAAACTGGAAATCTTAAGCCTTTGCTTTTTGTGCTTGTGTAGCACAAACCTTAACAACAATCAAAGCAGACCAGGAGGAAGAAGAAACGTTTTCTGTGAAGTCGAATCTCAGTCTTTCATAAGAACAGCCAGCAATTATTTGGTAAGTTCAATTTTTCCTAATTTTGAAAAGATAACTTATGAGAACGTATGAGAAACTGTCTGTCCTTCTGTCCTTCATACTGCAGTGGTTTAACTAACCACATTTGATTAACTTTAACAGTGAAATTAAATAAAGTAACTTAAAATCCAAAAGTACCAAATAGAATTTCCTGTAAGCTGGTCAGCAAATATTTTTGAACTGTTTTACACCTTTATACATTATTTTTACAGTTCTGTCCCAGTTGAAGGAACACTTCAAACACAACCCGGCTTATATTTTTGGGGGTGGGGGGTTACCTGGCATCCAGCAGCAGAGACAGAGCAGCCAGCAGACCACACCAACAAGCACTGACCATCTCCTCCCACACCAGATGGGCTCCTAAGACAAACCATTCCTGTGAGTTCTCAGTGCTCCATGTCAAACTGCTTCAAAAACCCAAAACATGAACGCATGTGTTAACATCTTCTGTCAAAATGTGAAGGTCTGTTATAATCTTGGCCATCAGGGATCGCAAAAGTGCCACCACTTCGAACCCGTTACCTGGCTGCGGGTTCCACTCCTCATTTGGATGGGCCTCTCTGAATTCAGCAGCAGCAGCTTCCTCCAGGGCCAGCTCCTTTTCAATCATGGCGGTGATGCCCCTGACCAGGTCCAGAAGGGCACTGAAGGCTACGGACATGGCATACCCCTCTGGGATGGAAGGGGGCTCCACTTTGTCCAGCATCTCTAAGCTAAAGAAAGAAAAGGAAAGAGAACAAATGTCATGAATCAAACTCCCAAAACGTAGTATTTAGAAAAGACAAAAAGCTTGTCGACCATTATTCCCTTTTTCCAGCATCAGCGGATTTGATTTAGCTTTTTTCACTTTTAGAGGATTGGAGCATTTGTACTCCGACAAATGTTTTGATGCAATTGTTTTTATTTAATCCTAAGTGTTTTTTTGCCAGATTGTATAGGATGTCTTGCGGTTCAGAGGAACTCCTTAATTTCCTGCAGCAGTTACTCTGCAAGCTTCATCACTACTAAAGTGCGGCCCAGAGACCTTGGAATCATGTGTTTTGTGCATAATGATATGATATAAATGAGGGAAACGCTGAAGCGCAACAGTTCTTACTAGGTGGCTTTGGCGCTGCCCTGGACACTAACAGTCATGAGCGGGATCCAGATCCCGCGGTACTCCAGTGCAGCTTGGGTGGTAAGGGTTCCACTGGCCCCTCCTGTCCCCGGAGCCCCTTGTGCTGAGCCCGGAGCTCCTGAACCTGACCCAGCTAAAGTGGAAGAGAGTGGGAGATACAGAAAAAGTCATTTCTTTTAATTTAACATGCTCTGAGAAAATATCAGGAAATTGCAGAAGCTGAATACAAAGATCTGCTTAACTTCTATTAAATACTAGAAATATGTTAAAACTTTATTGATGATTAATGGTAACAGATCATTCTTCCGAAAAAGAAAAAAAAAACAATAAATTAAAGTCACAAGCAGCTGTTTGGCCAGCAGGTGCTGCCCGCCCCGCCCTCACTGCCCCCTTTTAACCCGCTCCCACTGGCTCAGTGGTTGTTGCACGCCCCTCACTCTACTGTCTTTCCCGTCCCCCCAGGCCAGAGCTGCATGTGACAAATACAAGAAAAAAAACTCAGACTTTATTCAAAAATCACTGCTTTTCTATTGATTTTATCTCCATAGCAACCATTTCTTTTTGTTTTGGTCACTTGGGGTCACATTCAGGTCTATATAATTTTTAGAAGAATCAGCAAAAGTGAAGTTTTGAATTTCCTTGGCAACAGAGGTTTGTATTAACAGCAGCCACATTCCTTATACCGTATTTTCCGGACTATAAGTCGCACTTTTTTTCATAGTTTGGCAAGGGGTGCGACTTATACTCCAGAGCGACTTATATTTGAAATAAATTACATTGTTGAATAATTTCACATGTTCGTTTTTTTTTCACTGACAACTGCAGGAGGGCGCTCCAGGCTCGGAGTGGTACTTAGTGGTACTTTCATACTGTCAAGTGTGTTTGTGACCTGCATGCTCCCACACTTAAAT
This sequence comes from Oryzias sinensis, assembly GCA_037389245.1. Lineage (NCBI taxonomy): Eukaryota > Metazoa > Chordata > Actinopteri > Beloniformes > Adrianichthyidae > Oryzias > Oryzias sinensis. Next base: position 19,684,531 of record CM074499.1, on the reverse strand, counting down.
ACAATTTATTTTAATTTAAATAGTATTTTACTAATAATTATCTTTTTTCAGGTTAACAAATATGTATCATTTCAATACAAACATTTGTATAACATTTTAGAACATTTACCGGTAATTATTTTTTTTTCTTTTAACCCAATACAACAACGTGACATATTAAAAAAAGGAGTCCAGTATTGAGCTTACCAGTAGCCCTTTAAAGTCCAAGTCCCACTCACGCAGTGGTTTTATGTTAATAAAGCAGGCACGTACTCAGTTCGTTGTGCGTCATGTAGCTATTTAGCCTGTTCTCTAACCTCCTGTTATTTTAAGTTGCCTTTCAAGGTGAGATGTATGATCTTGGTCTCAGATTTTTTAAATAAATTTCCCGTCAAAGTGCGACTTATAGTCCAGTGCGACTTATCTGTGTTTTTTTCTACTTGCATTTTTGGGCTGGTGCGACTTATACTCCGGTGCGACTTATAGTCCGGAAAATACGGGTATGTTCTTATGGTATGTCATGTTGTTTCGTTCAGCCACGGATTCATGTATTACATTTTCACAATAGTACAGTCAAAAATGTGCGAAAAAGACACCGTGCAAGATCTAAAAACTCTAAAACCAACATTTTTTACAAGTAGCTTCCCAAGGAAAGTCAATGTGTTAGGAGCCACTATATTACAATCCCTACGAGGAGTTTACATTTGTGAAAGGTAATAAAGGTTGTTTTTTTAGCAATTCAAGATGGCGGCCTAAGAGGTTGCAGACGTAAGCTGGCAGCATGTGTGTGAAATTTTGTGAAGACTGCTTGAACAAACACCCCCCCCCCCAAATGTTGTAGGAAAAAAAATGCTGCCAAAATGGCCGTCCTGTGGCCATCCCATAATAATTCTAAAACTTTCTTTGGATATCCTCGACACGTGCGTTTTGGTTTTGTTAGTGGCTTTTGATCGCCTTTTTCACCAGGCACTAGGAGCTAGAACTAGAAATGTTGCTGTGTCTTTGAGTATGAGGCAGGGGCAACATTTTGGCTCAAAGGCGCAGTAAGAAAGAAGAATTGATAAAACAATTTGGTCCTTGCAGTCCAGTACTTCATAAAAATCTGTCAACCAACCGGCTGGCGCACTGACGGCTGCAGCATTTCCTGCATTGTGGACGATGAAGAGCGACTGAATGAAGGAACCCAGAGCGTTAACAATGTCTCTGAACACCTTGGTGGAGTGTTGTTTCATGTCATAGGATTGACAGAATGAACTGAGAAAAACACAAACAAACGATTATTAGGCAGAGAAAATACATTTCCTGTAAATAGCTTCTTCATTTTTGTGTTTTCTTTGTCATTTGGGTTAAGCTACGTTCACACTGACCTCTGCAATGCACGTTCAAGTGGCTAGTTCTAATGAAAAGTCTGTGTAAATGCACATAGATGCACATTTAAGCTTCTGCGTTCAGAACTCTCGCAAGTTTTTAAGACCATTTTCGGCCTTTAAGTTCAAATTGCGTGTTACATCTTAAATCAGCTGAGCTTTGACCCTTCCTTTTGATTCACGGAAGTGCCAAAAATATTTGTAAAAAATAAATAAATAAATCAATTGTTTGAAAATTGGTCATAGAGAAGAAATTCATGACTGCGGGTTGATCCTGACCAGAATTCTATGACAAGTCTTTCATATTTCGGGATAGAGCTGTGAAAGAAAAAGCCTGGAGCAAGCTTTGCCGGATTTTCACCACGTCGGCATTTTGCACCAAGCTTCTTCCACCTGCAGGCAGATGTGCTAGTATCAGTGTGAACACCAGATGCTAATATCAGTGTGAACACCAGATGCTAGTATCAGTGTGAACACCAGATGCTAATGTTCACTGAGTGTTGAACGGACTTGGCACACATTCTTAGTGTGTACGTAGCATTACATGTTTGTTTCTTTCAAAGGTTTATGTTTCCTTACCGTAACAAATGAGGCTGCACACACAACCTATGGACCGACTCGACGGCCACTGCTCTGAGCCACTGCGGCTTCTCCCCATCCAAAAACTTCACCAGCAGAGACAAGAAGATCTCGCACTCCGTCACCTGCAAAACAAACACATTGGAAAAGTTCAGTCCACCGAGGCGAAGAACGTCATAAAAACATCTATAACGTGAAAAATCACACAGCCCTACTTTATTCATCAGGTACATTTGGCCAGTTGAGGATCACTGCAGGCTTACCAATAAGCTGTAGAAATGCTTAATGAGGACTGAAACCACTCGCAGTAACCTCATGCAGATGGGAAAGTACGGTTTCTCTACAGGTGCGGGTGAAGCTGCGCTGTTACTGCCCTGTCGGAACTTTATGTTGGGCGAGAAAAGCTTGATGACGAGGGGGCACACCCTTTCTTTCAGCAAAAAGCTGAACTCCTGGTGCTGAAAGTGTTACCGATAGATGGGGAAAAGGGAAAAGGGGCAGTCAATAATACTACAGAATGTATTTGCAATGAGATGACCAATGACTTCCTTTCAGACAAGACGTTTCTACCTGCAGGAAAACTTCAGGGAAATCATTCAGAACAGACTCCAGCAGTTCCAAACCAAATGTTCGAGTCATTTCTGTCATTCCCACCAGCCAGTAGGGGGCGTCTGCATTCACCAACTGGCACAAGTCCTGCAAGAAAGCATACAGAAACCTTCAGGACAAAGGAGTGTTGTGTCTTTGCACGCAGCAAAGCCGATGAAAAAGAGCATTCACTGAGCTCTGCTGGGAGGATAAACGAACAAAGCACAGAATCCCAGCGAGGGGGAACAGTAAGATACCAAGAAGATTCAATAACTTCTCACATCAGCTCAGGCTTTAGAATTTAAACTTACAATCAAATTTCCTTGAATAAATTGATAAAAAAATGTTAAATCTAAGAAAACACAGAGGCAGTTGTATCTATGTGTGCAGGTCTACTGCCCCCTGGTGGGCATACCTGAAACAGCATGTATGCATCTTTGGCGCTGGGTCTCAGAGTGCTAACAGATCTTCGGTTGGTGTTTCCCTGGACAGGAGGAGGCTGCTCCACAATGCCTAAAAGTAAGAAAAACAACAACAACAACATGTCAATAACACAACAAACAAAACAAGCTGTGAAGCTTAATTTAAAATGAGGCCACAAAAGGTCATCTCGAGTGTCTCAGTTCTCATCAGCTGACCTTTAAAGCGCTCATCCTCCGCCACCATCCGCTCAAACACCACGGTGACCACTTGTCTGACTGTGGCGGCTGCTGTGTTGTTGGTGATGTTGTCTTTTGTAAAATGAAGGCGAAAACACAACACAATAGCCTGCGCAGTAACAAAACCAAAATCAGAACTGAGTGTAAAAATGCATACTTGATAGATGATAAATAATGGTAAAAAGTTGTGCAGACATTAAATACATTATAAAACGTCCCAAAGTGATTGAAATAGATGGTTTTGTACCTTAGAAAGAACTTCGTCGTGAACAACAGTGTTGGTGGTTAGCAGGACCAGGACGGTCTGGAGAAGCTTGAGCTCCTCCAGACCGTTTTCCATCAGCTGCCACAACATGTTTATAATGTTCCCGGCCGCCGCCTGTTCCACACAAACATTCACAGTCAACACCTTCATATGCACACAGGCCTGGCGGCTACTGCCGTGTCACTCCACAGACTTCAACAGAGTGCTGGGCTCAGCTGGGACTGTCTGCTGATAAGCGATGACACCCCATGTCCAATAGCGCCAGACGAGCGGTTGCTAACACTCAGCGACTCCCCGTGTCCTTCTTTGGGGGTAAAGCTGTGAACAGACCTGTTCTCATGGATACCCTATGATCACCTTTTTATGCACTCTGGCTGAGGCTTTAGGTGAGCTTCTGACCTCTGACCTCACTCTACTGCCCTTCTTAAAAGCAGCATCAAACATTCCGAAGGCTGCTTTCTTGTTTTGTTTTATTTTATTTTATTTTTTAATTGCAGCATGGGGGGTAAGGGCATTTGTTTTGCTGGCTTATAATGCAGCTGTAGCTGATGTCTGAATGCAGTGACAGGCCACCACTTTTGAAAGAAAGCACATTGTTGTTTCAGTTGAAGCATTTGAAAAACCAAACAGAACTTCTAAATGCCTTATGGCACACGTGTCAAACTCAAGGTCCGTGGTCCAAATGTGGCCCGCCGTGTCATTTTATGTGAACCACGAGAGCATAACCGTTTTTAATTCCTTAGAGTAAAAAATAAAAATCAGTGTGTATTTATTCATATCTTGGGGGAAATCAGACTTGAAATATGGGATTGGGCAACTAGACATTAGTTTAGCCCCTGATTAAACATCTGTTACGCTTTGGTCACATCTGCACATGCAGGGGTTGTATGGCAGGCCATTTTAACATCAAAAGGCTAAGTTTGACTATCCGGAATGAACATTGTAGATATCAGCAACGTATTTCTGACTAGTCGTAATTACATTTTGGATAGTTGGAATTGTTATTCAAGATATCTGTAACGTAAGTGTGACTAGTCGAAACGACCGATAGAGATATCTATAATTCAGTTTTGCCTAGTCAAAACTGAATTACAGATATCTGCAATGACGTCATTGAAAACGACATTCAACTCGTCACACATCTTAAATGACAATTGTAGATATCTGTAATTCAGTTTTGCCTAGGCAGAATGACAGTTAAAGATATCTCAAACGTCATCATCACTAGCTCCTCCTGTCTTGCACGGGCTGCAGCATTAAAAAGAGGATTAAAAATCGCTTCGCCCGCTGGCTGCTCTACGACGGAGATTTAGGGCCACCAAAAACAGTAAAATTAAAAGATTTTAAGTCCTAAATTAAATTTACGATATTAAGTGGAAGTGAGCATGATGAGCAGCAGGTGAACGCCACACAGCAGCAGCAGACCGACTAAACTTTGTTGACGAGGTGAGCTGAATGTTTATTGATAACGTTCTAAATGTTTGGAAATTCGTTAGTTTGATTTATGATTTATTCATGTTTTATTTATTGATGGGTGGTTTGCAGGATCTCTGCAGCTCGAAGCCGTCAGTGTCCCTGCAGATGTCCACCTGAATCCTTTCTTTCTCCATTAAGACAAGATCTCTACGTTTCTGTGACGCTTCCGTCTGTGGAGGATTACTTTTTGGCATTTTCAACTTTGTAATGCTAATATAACAGACTATTTTCATTCCTCTTTATTGTTTTATGTTGGATCGGGACGTTTCATCTGGAGGAGAGGTGTATGTAACACTGTTTACTTCCGCATTGGTGTTCGGATGACAGGTTCATGACGTAAGGTGACAGATGAACTTCAGGTTATGTGAATGAAAAGGAGAATAAAGGCTGCAGCGGTTCTCTGCACCCAAATGTGTCTCTGAGCTCCTCATTTTACATATGAAACTCCGCTTTACCGACACCGAACCCCGGAAAGCCCGCTCCACTGACAATAATCTGATTTTGAGTCGCCAAAAGGTTCTGAATCACTTCGGTTAAACTTAAGCTATCCGGAAATAAAGCTAGGCTCCGATAAACAGAAGACTTGGTGTTTTTCTCTTTTCTTTTCTCTCTTTCCGATCGCGGTCAGAAGCGCAGGGGAGATTTCCTCCGCCGAAGGCGATTCTTCTTCGGGGTTCACTTTCCTGATGATCGGAACCCTAAACCTAAGCCTCCAGTGCGGATTAAGAACGACTCCAAAACAGTTATTCTGGGGGGGGGGACACCTTCTTTTTATTACGGTGCTCCGTCCTCCGAACACACAGTATCAACGCACACACCTCCGCTCCTTGCTCACCCCCATCTCAGCACACACGCACGCATGCGCGCGCGCACACGCACACATACGCGCGCGCACAGACACACACTCCACAACACTTTTATTTCCTAAATTTACGCGATAAAAGTTGTAATTAAAGAAAACAAAACGTTTTTTGTAAACTGGTCCTAAAACCCCGTCGTACTGCTGCAACATGGTGCTAATCAGTGCTAATTACAAGTTAGCAGGTGCGATTTGAATGATTACAACAACACGCTCTGCTCCTCCCCTAAAGTGCGATGCGGACCTAATTTGCATACGGATATCTGTAACATCATTTTGCCTAGTCGAAACTCTAATTCAAGATATCTGTAATTACATTTTGACTATCCTGAATGAACATTACAGATATCTCAAGGTTCAGATATCTCTATTCAAATTTCATTTCAAGATATCTGTAACTTGATTATAGATATCTACAATTAAATTATGACTATCCCTAACTCCAGTTTGAGATATCTACAACGTCATTTTGACTAGTCATAATTCCATTTACAGATATCTACAACGTCATTTCGCCTAGTCAAAACTTAATTTAAGATATCTGAAAAGGAACATGTAGATATCTTAAATTGACTTGAATTAAAGATATCTTTAACTTGAGTTTTGACTAGTAAGAATGAAATTGTAGATATCTGAAACTTGAATTACAGATATCTACAATTCAGTTACAGATATCCGTAATTCATGAAGTGGATATCTGCAACTGAATTGTAGATATCTGTAATTGTAAACCCCATACAAATGAATGGTGAAAGTGATGTCATTTGTCCTAGGAATAATATCTTTGAGGATATCTAAAATTACGATTACGGATAGGAAGAATGTAGTTGCGGATATCTGAAATGTTCTTTTTGACTAGGCAAAACTCAAATAAAGATATCTGCAACACACATCCAGTCTAGCCTTTTAATGTTAAAATGGCCTGCCATAGGGTTGACCCCACTGACTGGATATGAGGTCCGAGCTTAGTGAGTGTGACATCACCCATAGCAACTGCTTTACTTAATGTTCCAACAAAATGAAGTCAATTCAGGCGCCATTTTCTTTGTGGTACAGATGTCACCATGTTGGATCCAGAAGTCATCACTAAGCAGTGATTGGTCCGAGTCGGTCTGAGTCAACCACTCCTGCCAATCAGGAGTGAGCTTATTGGAAGGCCACACCCATTGCATTTGGCGAGGGGAGGATCAATGGTCAGATTTGAATTCAACCGTGTACACGGGCACAGAAAACCTTTTTCCGATTAGAACAAACGTTCAGACTTTCATTTGGAATAAATCATTTGCACATGCGCAGTTGTGTTGAAAATACCGGAAGAGGAAATGAGTCCCTCTGTAAACGAACCGAGATGCCACATACATTTATGCAGCAGCTCGGTAATATACGAGACGATCTTCTGTACGTGCCTTTATTACTGTTATGAATATTATGAAGCGCCTGTTCGCTCATCATTTTATTTTTAATCCTTGTGCTCGGTGCTTTTTTTGTGGAAGAACGGAGCCAGAAGAAGCCAGGGCTAGAAGAAGGCTAACACGTTCTAACAACATTAGTCTTGTTTGACGGACATAAAATCCATGCGGGAAATGTCGCAATCTGCATCTTGGCTGCACGTAAATATGTGAGAATAAAGACTTTATTTTGTTGGGACACGACTGGAAACACAAATCCACGTGATTTTCTAAGGACTAAGCATCATTTCTGCTTTGAAAAGCTCACACACCGCCCCAATCATTGACGTGCCGTTTCCACGTTAAATGTATAAAAAATACGGGGGGGGGGGGGGGGCAAATTTACTGGTCGCACATGTGCGACTGGATGTAAAATTCAGTCACACGCACACACCCCACCCCCCCTGGAGCCAGCATGGTGACCCGATCGCTCCAGCTCCATCGGCCCTACGACAGACTGTCCAGGGTGTACCCGCCTTGTTCAAAAAGTGTTGATTTGGATCAAAAAGGAAGTCACATATCACTGTTTCTTTATCGCTGAAGATAAACTTTTGGGAATAGAGACAGTCAGTCTGTGTGGTTAAGTAAACAAGAGAACACTGTCTTCCAAAGAGTCAGAAAAGTACAACGTCATACAAAGTGTGCCAATCCAACAGAGCTGATTGTCCTCACCTCAGATACAACTTCATGAGACATGAGTCTCTGAATGGCAGCAAGACACAACTGCGTGATCTTTGGCTCTTTGGTGCCGCAGCCCATAAGAAAAGGCTGCACAACTTCTGAGCTGTTCTCCTTCAGTCCTGCAGGAAAAACATGAATACAGATCAATTCAACCTCTCATTCTGTAATATTTCACACAACACAAAAAGAACAAACCCCGCATGGAGCAACTTTTAGTGCAATTTTGTTTGGTTTTAAAGAGAAAACATTGTTGAAAACAGAGGCTTTTTTTAAACTATCAAGCCAAAATGTCTATAAAACCTTCCACTGTGTGGGAAACATCTTGGTGAGCTACGTTAATACCGTCCTTTTCAACGTATGTTCAAGCAGCAGCTTCCAATGAAAAGTTGGTGTTTCTGGCTTGGGTGGTTAAAACTCTCACATAGATATGCAAGTCTTCTAAATCGCTGGCGGACTGTAGGTACAAAACTTTTTGTTGAACGCATGTTGTCAGCTAAACCAGGTTGAACGTTGACCAATCGGACTTGGATTTGACAATGCGTTTGACCATTACCAAACTCAGATAAACTCCGGTTATCCGGGGAACCGAAACCTGGCAATGAGCTGGGCGACGTTAGCTTTTGTTTTTCAAATAAAAATACACCAAGACCACTCTCCTGACATGATGGCAACCCAGATGCGTCATTGCAAGGTCACTAGCAATGAACTGAACCATCTCTGTTTAGAGCCCAATTTGTGAGATTGGCTTCGACATTTCCCACCAAACCTCTCATAAATGAGGTGGCGGACATGCACTGGTCAACAGTAAAAAACGAAAAAAGTAGAAGAAGCCCACCAGGCCTTGGTTTATGCTTGTCCACTGTAAGCACAATGAGCTAAACGCTCATTCTTGAGCGTGCCCAGTAGGGCTGCACGATATGAGCAAAACTTGCGATATGCGATATTAGTGATCAGTATTGCGATAACGATATAATTTGCGGTATATAAACAAAGCGAAACAACCAAAAACATCATTACCATTTCATTGCAAATCCAAATGACCCTCGTTGACGTAGGAGGAAAACATCTGACATGAAAGGCTCATCTGATTGGTCAACAACATTAAAGGGTCCGTCCAATTGGTTCAAATGCATAAATGGATTTATTTGATTTGTTAAATGCTTCAAGCTGCATAGGATTGTATTAGCACATTTAAGGTAACCATTTATTGCGATTTTTGTTGACTTTTGCAATATGGATATTGCACTGCTTGATATTGCGATAACGATAAATTTGCGGTATATTGTTCAGGCCTAGTGCCCAGTGTGTACATGTCTTCACACATTACATTCAACAACACAATAAAATACCACTATTACTAGGATGCGCAAAAAGGAAGCTACCATTTATTTAGCAACTGTTCTCAACTATTTATTGAATCCCGTTAGGACTTTTTTCTTTTTTTCCAATTTAAAAAAAAACAAAAAATTCGGTAAAAGTGACCCCTCTCCCCCCAATTATCACAACATATAAAATTTTCAGCAACAGCATTTTTATTGAAAGCAAACCATAGCAGTTATCCATGTCTCAGGAAGAGACGAGTTTTTTAAGCAGCCCCTTGGTGTCTGAGGGTTTAACCAACAAGTCCTGGTTTACGGCTCACCAAGACCAGCTAATAAACTGCAGGCCAAGGAAATCCGAGCATCTAAAAATAAAATTCCCAGTGAAGCTTTTTTCCGTAACTTTATTAGCATGTGGTTTTCTGAGGTTTGGGGAGACTTTCACACAAATGGCAGCTTATAGCTTTCCAAATAATGTCATTCAACTAGTGAATTTCCTATAGATGCTGCAAAATGTGTAAATGCGGTCACAGACAGTCACAGTTTTTTTTTTAATTAAAAGCCCAAACAACAGCTCCAACTAGTAAGCTTAAATTTACCATCCTTTAAAAATTGGTGGACAAAACTGAAAGTGCTGAATTTGTAAATAAATTTCAGTGCTTTCTTCACAGTCTGGAAGGAATTGCACCAATTTACATTTTTGAGAAAATGTCATCATAATTACCTTAAAGCTTTTAGTCCCATTTATATATGACACATTTTGAGTACCGGTAATTGTCTCACAAACTTTGATTTAACAGTTGAATTTATTTATTATATAGATTTTCCAAGCTTGTTTAATTATTCTATTTGTTAAAAATGCAAAAAAAGAACTCAAAAGCAATAGCTGTTTATTCAGAACTGATTTAAATCACTTTCAATTTTTGTTCATTTTAATTTTCTGCAAGTGACCGTTCTGATTTCTTTTGTTAACAGATTGGTCTGCTAATGAAATAAAAATAAAAATCAGATTTTCCTTTGGTGTGAAGTCGATGGCCATGTCCGAACTCCCTCCCCTATAAAGATTATATATTGCAAGACTATCTAGTATCATTTAATGTAATTCAGACACGTGCTCACTACTTGTTTTTCCTTTTTAAACGCCAAATATGACGTCACCCATTTACAGAAGTGAAAACCTAATAAATATGAAGATTTTACGAAGACTGTTTATGAATCTACTGTGTTCTCATAATGAAAACCTGGATGATTTTTTTTAAAAACAACATTTAAATAGATTTTTTTCAAATGACAAATTATTCCAACACAATGCATTGTGGGCTATATTTGCCAATCTAGTGAGTAATGATGCACAACAGTTTTTTGCAGAGACTTCTGGGAAATTTCCAGGTACTGGATTTTAGAATAGTAAATTCTGACACCCTGACAACATGACAAACGCTCTGTATAGTGATTAGTGAGTGAATTCGTACACAACCATTGCATCACTCCATTCTGCTACAGACTGAGGCTGTTCCCCACAAATCCCACATTTTTACCAGCCATAGACGTCTGTTTGAACATCTGTTTACTTTATCCAGACGCTGCAGAAGGTTCATTTAAAGCAGGTCGGACAAAAAGTCTGATATTCAATTTAAACCTGCAGTGTGTATGGTTACAGGCTAATAGCCTGCAGCTCCTGAATAATTTTGTGTGAGAATGCAGAGAGCTGAAGCGCCTGAGGACCTACGGCACAGAAATCAACACTCTCATGGGGGCTGTTTATTTTTGCAACCACACAATCATTTGCCTGGAATAGCAAACCTGTGCGACAAACAGATAACCAAGAATGTTGCTGGCTGAACATCACTAACCAATGGTGGAAGGAATGCTGGGAAGAAAATGTATGTTTGCACATAGCACTGGGTCCTATGAGCAACATCTCCATAATGTGAAAATCTGTGCAACTCACCTGCCAGTACATCTGTATTCCTGGCTGCAATGGTCTTAATCTTTACAATCCCAGACTCTGCAGCCTGAAAACAAGGAAGAGGAGACTTAGCATTTTCATTTGTGCTGACATTTATTAAAAAGCATGGTTAAATCATACAGCAAGGTTGTATCATTTATGGTAGATGTGACGCGCCTTTGAGAACTTGGATCAAGCCCATGGTGTTCACACTAAAAAAGCAGGGAGGGGCTTAATCTTATTTTCATTTTTTACGATTTACTAGCACATGTCCATCACCTACAGTTGTTAGAGGCTTGGGGAAATCTCATGAATCTTGCTCTAGGTTTTTCCTTTCACAGCTCTATTTCATTAAATGAAAGACTTAATGTCTTAGAATTCCAGTCGGGCACAAACTGCAATTATTAATTTCTCCTCTGTGATCAATTTTTAAATGGTTGGGACTTCTGTGAACTAAAAGTGATGCCAAGTGACTACCAAATTTAAGTCCCTGATGGGTCAAAGTTAAACCTGGTTTAACTTTAAACGCACGTTCAATGTTTTGTACGTAGAGCCCTGAAACAGTTGTAGAAACTTGCATAGCAACGCATGAATGCGAGAGTTTTTAACACGGATGCCTGAAACGTCCGTTTTCGTAGACTTTTCCTTGGAAGAGGTTGCTTAATGGTCCAGTGCAGTGAGCGGTGTGAACATACCTTAAGAAGTTTGATGACTTCTAATAATCCTTAAATATGAAAATAAGCAAAGAGACATGCTTTTGTCCTCTGCTCTGGACTCCAGCTGTCCTCTAGATATACGTTCATTCTCACTTATAGAAGACTATTGACACCCGACTGAGGATTTCAGCCTCATTTATGAAGCTCTTAAAAAAAAAAGAGGCACATTTTAAATTTTAAAATATCTACCAATTTCAGAGTTTAATCAGTGTGAATTAATCTGTTCTTCGTGGTTTAATTTTAAATAATCTTAAAGAAGAAAGAGAGGCTGGGTTCAGTGTAAGCCCTGAACCATCTGTGAAATTATGGATTAAACTGCTCAAACACTGCCTGAGCTGTAACCTCACACAGATCCTGCAATTATTCATCATTTATTCATGCATTCATTAACTGAAAAACTCAGTTACCCCAAACAGATTAATAACAGAAAGTCGTGTCTGCATCTGAGCCTTTGTCCTGCTGAGCATTTGGAGCCAGGCAACTTCAGTAAGCATTGATTGGTCCAACTCGGTCTGAGTCAACATTTCTCTGGCAACTATTGTTGCCAGTCATGAATGAACTTATTGGAAGGTCACACCCCTTCCATTGAAAGCAGGCTCAGGAGAATCTGTCAATCAAATATCTTAAACATTCGAGGTAGGGGCCAGCAAGCATCACATACTTTTATTGAGGTATCTGATTGGTCAGTTTATAACAAAGAAATAAAAAAGGAGGATTATCCAAAATATGTTAAAAATCAGGTATCAGAGCAAGAACGTTTTTTTTTTTTTGACAAATAGAATGATTGAGTAATAGCTGTTTATTTCTCAATAGAAGTCTACGGGATTTTGGCTTCCTGGAAGCAGTGGATACTTCCTGTTTGGAAAGTGAGGGGGAGGAGTCATTCAGTCCAGCTCTCATAGACAGTAAACGGTCAGCACACATTCAAACAAACAAACAAACAATACAATACTTCTTATAAAGTAATATCTTGCACTTTAAAAAAAAAATTACTAGATAAATAGCATCTACGTTTCTTCTCATTGTAAACAATAAAGCTTCCACATTTTGTCTATTTTGACTATTATAAAGATTTTATTGGCCAAAATAAATGGAGGGGAAAAGTGTAATAGATTCATTACAAACTTGAAAATTCTAAGACTAAATGTATAGTGTAAACGGAAACATTGAAAAACAAAGAGCAGTAAGGACTTTTTACTTTCGGTTCTTCTTGCTGATGTGGGGACCCTCAAAGGGGAACTGACAGACATCAAAAGCAGCAGAGAAGCTCACGGAAACTCAACTTTTGTAGAAGCCCATTGTGAAACTAACACTCAGCAGATGTCCCAAACTGACTCAGCATGATGTAAAAATAAAGAGGTTGTTTATTCTGATTTCACACCAAAATTCTTCCCCCAGGCTGCTTTTGGTAACCTACGTGACCCGGTCGGGGGAGTTATATCCTTCACCTCTAATGCGTTCTTTGAGTCCATGGGTTGAATCCATAATTAACTAAGAGCTGCATCCATCAGAGCTTAATGTAAGGTTTCTTTGGCCATGCTGGATTGACTGATTCTTTTGAGTGTTGTGCTATGACTGAATCCAAAAAAAAAAGAAAAACAATAGGCAAAACAAAAGAGTCTTTCTGTGAACCATCAGAAACAACTGTGACGCAACGTCACAGCTGGGTTGTGAGGAACCAGAATGAAAAGTGGCCTGGAAAAGAGGACAGACACTCTCCACATTCTCTAGTTTGTACAATTTGATCATAAATAATAATGAATAATATCTTTTTACAATTCAAATAGAACAACTTGGAGGAGAAATCTGTAGTCCAACAACAGCTCTATTAACAAGAGCATTGGAGACATCAAAGCTGGGCTCTGATACCTGTGGGATGGTGATGAATCAGAATTTAAGGCAGATGTTTCAGACAGATACCACCTGTGAGATCAGAGTTAGACTTTTACGGCCCGCTGTGACAGCAATGCTGCTCATTGGGAGACTGCAAATCTATGACTGAGTAAACAGCAGGAGGAACAGCCCCTTCTAGGAAGAGTCTGCACTGCCAGCACCGCCACCATGCTAACACACACCCACCCACTTTCTCAGCAGATATAATATTGGCAAACTGTAGAGGGGAGACATGATAAGTGTTACACCTGCATACAAACATGGCACTAGATTGTAGGACATTAGTGCTCAGATTGGAAGATGTGGGGAATGGACTGCAGATTAAGGACAAAACAGGAAGGCCTGAACAAGAGTGTGAGGTGTGTTTGGGAGAGTTTGTACAAAAAATAAAAGAAAATAAATGAAATCCTGATACTAAACCACAGACTCTTTAGTAGGGGTGTGTATTGGCAAGAGTCTGGCGATTCGATACGCATCTCGATATGCGCCCCACGATACGATATGTATGCCGATATTTTACCTGAACACATTCTCTTTTTTTATATGACTTAGAAAAAACTCTACTTCAATTTCAATACGTCTTCAATTGTAATAAAATGGTCAAATTCAGTTTATTTAATGATTACAATGTTAAGCCAAACAAATTATAGTGCTTTTATTTTGGTATTAATATTATATTCTATATTAAAATATAGAAAGGGAACAGTCAACATTGTCTGATTTCCACAACAAAATATTTTTCAGTATAAGAAAAAACAAAGACTGAATGTTCAGTAACCAATAGGTTCTATTGGGGAAATCCACGTTGTTATATGTAACTGGCAGCAACATGGCACAGAGTTTCTGTTCGGTACACAGCCCCAGTAAAACACAGTAGTTCATGTCTCATAACAACAAAACAAGCTGCCTCTAGCTGCGGTCTTCCTGTTGTCTTGTGGGGTGTAGAGCTGCGGCTCTGTGTGCTCTGCTGACAACTAGTGGTCGGAGGGTGAAGTGGACAACAAGAGTCAGACACAGAAGGCTTAGAAATATTTAAATAAATATTGTTTCTAACACCCCTACTCTTTAGCAGATGGTACACACAGTATAGTAGTCCAATATCTAATGAGTCTGTTGATAGATACAATTATGTACAAGCTTGAGGCATGGCAATAAATCCCCACTTTATGGTCATTGCAATATCACCCTGTGCAACAAGATAATCGCAAAAGCCGGCGTTATTTGCAATCAATGGTTGCCTTAAATGTTTACATACATGCTAAATCAATCTTATAGGAGCTTGAAGCTAGAAGGAGCTAGAAGTATATAAGTAGTTAACAAATATGCAACTGACCAATCAAATGAAAACATCTTATGTTAGGTGCCCACCTCCTACATGGAAGAGGGTCACTTGGAGTATAATTTAAATTATGCTGACTTATTTAAATAAAACTGTTGCAGTGAAATGGAAATGTTTTTGGTTGTGCTTTGCCTTTTGTTCATGTATCGCAAGTCATATAGTCATCGCAATATTAATCACAAATATTGCACATGCCGGTTTTACTTGAATCGGCAGCCCTAGCGAGCTTTTACTTACGATTATTCTGTGATTTACTGAAGATGACGAGATTTACAGCAGTTTACAGACATTTCAAGCATACTTTTAGAAATGAAGGTTGTATCATAACTAATATTTAGCATAGACATCAAACGAAGAGACTTTCAAAGCTTATTAAAGAAAAACAGCAATAATCCTGAGAGGCCAGCCCCAAATTTACTGCACCAAGATTCCTCTGCTAAGAGATATTGGTGTAGACTTTTGAGACAGGAAAGTCAGCAAACTAATTACCTGTGGAACTACAATGCCTAAACGGCCATCACAGAACAGAACAGCTGTTTAATAAGCAAACAGGAAGGTGCTGTCACCAAACGCTGATGGATAACAGGCCAGACTTCTCTAAAATGCAGAAATATGGGTCTCTGTGTCACACGTTTAAACAGGATATGGGTAACCTCGATTCCAAATGTGACCAAGGATTTTTTTCTGTTGGTTATGATCAACAGCGCCACCTATTTGAGTTATCATCCTGACATAGGGCAAGGTAAGAAGTATAGAAATGATCAATTTCTATGCATGTCAAATAAGGGACAACCAAACGATGGATGAGACAAAGCAATGCAGCTTAAAGCAAGGGGAGTCCTACAGAAAAAGTCGATAACAAGAGACAAAAATCCGTAAAGTGACACATATGGTGGGAAAAGCCAAAAAGAGACGAGTATTGAATCTGCCAGCAGGATGCATCTTACCAGGGGAGGAGAAAACCTCCGGATTTGTCAACTGCCAGCACTGACACAGATGAGATTCACACGACCATGGATAACTGCTAAAGAGCTTTACGTGGCGCCCCACATAAATTTAGGGAAGCTACGGAGTAAGTTAAGTCAAAGAGTTGGATTAAAGCCAAGGATGAGGAAATCCAGTCATTAAAAGAAGACATTACTGTCAATGAGCAGAGGCACAGTTCTGAAACCAAAATGTGAATACATTTGATATTCATTCTTGTTTATAATCATATTTAATTTACACTTGATTACCTTGCATGAAACAGAGAAACTGAACAACTTCACCTGCACTGTTCAGTACCCAGGTATTTCTCTCTGAGTCACACTGGTTGAAGTTTTGGCTAAAGATGATCTGAATTGACTTTAGGTCAGTGAATTAGATCCAATTGGGTCATTTGAAATTAACCAAAATCGTCAACCACAAAAATATGATATGAATTGAATCTTCAAAATTCATCGTTACAATGCTAATACGATCAGGCTAGACAACTGTTGCTCAATGCCATTAACTAAAAAAGCGAAAAATAAAAAATGCAAACTACATTCAGCTCTTAATATGGTTTTATTTTATTTTAATTTTCCTGGTTGCACTTCTACGTCAGTATTCCTACATGTTTGCTGTCATCTACAGATAATCGTTATTTTGTAGCTATAAACTAGGTTAAAACGTTTAATGTTTACTTTTTTTAATGACTATTTTTGCTCCCTCATAATCAACACAAGTTGGTCTAACTTTTAGTTTGTGCGGAGGGATACCACAGGACTCGGCACCCACAACAGACCATGGCCCAGCAGTTGTACGGGGAACGAGGTCACGCACAAAAAAATACCAGCATGGTGACCACTAAAGTAAAAAAAATACAACACAGGTACATGTAAGCGCGAGCGGGACACCTGCACAAGCTAACTAGCTTCGCTCACCTCTTTGACAGGAGGGAATTTCTTCTTACACTCCATGGAGAGAGACCGCAGGTCCGTCTGCACGTTCTCCAGCAATTTCTTCACCGCTTCTGGGCTGCTGGTCGACATCTTTGAGAAGGCGTCTTGGACTGAAAAATCGTAGACTTTAGACGTCGAGGAATGCGGGAGCGCACACGCTGCCCCCCTCGCGCATTAACCACGGGGTAAATAATCCGTTTCTACTCTATTCGCCTCCTTTGGAGAAGAAAATAAAAACGCCGCCGTCCATCGAAACAGTATCCTCCTCCTCTGCTCCGAACGCAGGACAGCAGCGGTGACGCCGGCATATGTTTACCCGCTTCAGAGCCTGCTGACATAAGCTTTGCGTGGCAGCATTGTCACCCACTGTTTTTAAAAGTAAAACAGGACAAAAGTCGGAGGTATAAGCTAGAATTTAGCCGTATGCTTCTCAGCGACCGTGTCAGGGCTTTCCTTCCCACAATGCATCGGTGGACAGTGACACGTCACTAGGACTTCCGTAAACAGTGACGGATTAAGAAAGGTGATTGCAGCGGCCCCTGCTGGCAGGTTCTGGTATTTAACGCAGGGATGTCGAAACGTTTTGCAAAGAGGGACATATTTGGATTCTGTGCATTCCTTAAACCCTTATATTAACATGAAATGTACCATTTATTGTTTTTTTTAAATGAGATACTTTTCATTTCTTTGCATAGAACAGAAATATATCTCAACCAAAATTGCTGTGAGTTTCTGATTTGAAGACCACTAAAAAATGGAACTCATGGTTCATATGTAATATTTCCTATTATTCACTTTTAAATGCTCACTGTAAACATCTGATTTTAAATCATATGGTCAGGAAAATAAAACAAGTGGTTATCTTATATCGATCACAGAAACCAATAAATTTGTTCTTCTTGTTTGGCCCTTGAGGCTCTGAAGGTCAGGCAGCCACAGGTTTTTGCCACAGGTTTACAATGACTTTTAATGTAATTTAGCCAATCACAAAAATAAATTGTACACACAGTTTTTAGAAAGTGATGGGGACCCTAAATTATTGGCCCATGGGCCAGACTTTGGACATGCTTGGCCTTATGTAAACAAAAGAGAAATTTGTGATGTAACTTCTGGTGTTTCTTGGCAGGTGGTGAACAACATAGCCAATTATATGTTTAGTAAAGTTGCCCAAGATTACTTT
The DNA here is from genome assembly GCA_037389245.1 of Oryzias sinensis. NCBI lineage: Eukaryota > Metazoa > Chordata > Actinopteri > Beloniformes > Adrianichthyidae > Oryzias > Oryzias sinensis. The sequence goes on along the minus strand of CM074499.1, from coordinate 19,666,313 downwards.
AAAAATACACCGTTTGAATAGAATATATTAATATTTATATTTAATACATTAGTATTTCTATTAATATATTTAACCCCTTGAAGCCTAATTTATTTCCAGCTATAAAAAATGAATCTATGTTTGTGCTTTCATGTAGTTAAATTAAGGTTATTTTAGAGCAGAAGTGTTTTGATATTTCCAACAGTAGGCATTAAGGAGTTAGAGTTATAGAATGTAACTGTCATTATAACTGTTCCTTCCCAGCACTATGACTAGAAATTATTATGTACAGTAAAAGGGTGGACATTTTATCTCGTCTTGTGCTAGCACTGCGCTTTTCTGGATTGAGATGTCTGAGATCTTTCCAGGTATCTGTTGTAGCCACTCCTCCAGCTCGGGGGTTACTGCCCCGAGTGCTCCAATTACCACAGGCACCACTGTCACCTTCACTTTCCAGGCTTTCTCCAGTTCTTTTCTGTATCCCTGGTATTTCTCCAGTTTCTCATGTTCCTTCTTCCTGATGTTCCCATCGCTTGGCACTGCCACATCCACCACAACGGCTTTCCTCTGTTCTTTATCCACCACTACAATGTCTGGTTGGTTCACCATTACCATCCTATCAGGATCTTTGCCCTCTCATTCTCTACCACCTTCGGAGGTGTTTCCCATTTTGACTTTGGGGTTTGCAGGGACTCAGAGAAGAACTGGAGAAAGCCTGGAAAGTGAAGGTGACAGTGGGGCCTGTGGTAATTGGAGCACTCGGGGCAGTAACCCCCAAGCTGGAGGAGTGGCTACAACAGATACCTGGAAAGACCTCAGACCTCTCAGTCCAGAAAAGCGCAGTGTTAGGAACAGCTAAGATACTCCAGGACCCTCAAGCTCCCAGGCCTCTGGTAGAGGACCCGAGCTTGGAGGAGAAACCCCCCGTGGAGGGTGAGAGGGGCGTTTTTTATGCATGTATTATTATGTTTTGAAGTTAAAAAAGCTGAAATGGCCCGGATATGTCCACGACATGATACAGCAAAAATAATAAAATCATTAAACATTAAAGAAAAGGTTTTATTTGTGTATTTGCATGCCTTGGACAATGATTAAACAAGTTTAATCAACATGTAATTATCTTCTCACTGAGAAATTTGCAACAAAAATTGAAATGTTGTTTATACCTTATAATATCCAAACGGAAATAAAAATCACACAAAATATAAAGACATTCCTCAAATTAGAATATATTTATTTGGTCATAATAAAAGGTTTCAGCTTATAAAAGTTATATTTCTAGAAGTGTTCAGTATCAGTAATCACTGATCATACATTCATCCCATGTGTACAGCAGAAAGAGATGACATAACATGGTGATATAGGTATTTTTTTGGACTGAAACCCTTCAACAAATCTTCCCAGCTCTTATCCTCAGAATGGCACAGCAGTGTCTCTCAGATGCTTCAGTTTCATACAGTTTAGTGCATTAGACATGAGGCCAACCCAGCTACATTAAAATCACATAAAGATCAAAATACTGATATGAAAAACAACACAAAAAAACAACACAAAGTTCAGAAGGGCAGACAAAAAAGATGAATCAACATTCCCAGTATTATTAATATAAAATAAAAAAATACAGTTCAACTGGCTGTAATCTTTTTAGGTAGCTGTAAATGTAAAACCAAAGTCAAATATTTGTAAAAAAAAAAAAAAAAAAAGGATTTCATTAGGAAAGTTCTTCACAGTACAGTTAAGACAAAGCCATCACCATGGTAAACTTGTATACAAAGTATATGTGGTGCATACACTCAAAAACTTCAACTAATGACAAATGATTACTTAGATTAGCTCTTTCTACTGTATGCAGTGGAAGGACACTTCATGTGTTCTGTCAGCTGCAGAACTTTGCAGTTAGAAACAAGGTAAATGTCAGTATAACTGAGCATGAGAGACGTCCATAGCAAGTGAAAATGCTTCCTTAGAAAGCAAACATGAGCAAACATGAACTCGTTGCTGCTAAATACTTATAGTGGTCACACTGTCAAATGTTCTGCACTACTCTGAGCCTGGCATATGAGATATAAAACAGCTCCCAAAAACAAACAAACAAAACTCTTATTTTGAAGGCACCGTATGATGGAGAAGGCTGCAGCAGCAAGTTTGCACATGAAGGTGAAGGGACAGCATTTTTGCACCTGTTGCGCCACCCTTTCAGGCGACAGAGATGGTTTTGGAGTGATCTTTAATCCTGACTTGAGTTTGACCATCGAGGCTTCAGCAATGAGATTCTTTTTCTTTAACCGGTAGGTAGCCTTCCTTTGTAGCTGTTTTCTGACTGAGGCTGTCTCCATCCGCTGCAACGACCCCCAGCAACCTCTCCTGCTCCCTCTTTATCACCGGCAAGTCATTGGACGGTGTGGTTAACAGAGCAAGGCGCTGCAGACGGAAGAGTTTATTCAAATTATTAAAGGATTTTTTTCCTTCGTTGACATTTAAAAAAAAAAAGGAATAAGAAATACACTTTTTGTTTTTTTTGAACAAGAGGTTTTTTTTTGTTATAGCATTTTATTTTTACTATTTTATTTACTTCTCTTGGTGTAAGTTTGCACCTTTGTCCGCTGATTGTGCTATTTGGTTCACCTGACCCCTCATTTCCTCTACGTCACACACACAAAAGTTTCCACGACGCTAATAGCAAACATCTCTTACTGTTCTTCCAAATATTTCCCAGTAGTTTAGAGGTATGATGTTCTTTCTAAAGTTACATAAAATAGGTATGCTTTAAAAGGATGCACAGCCAAACTTTACAATAAATGGAATCATTTTATTGATTATCATTTCTAAAATCTGGATCTATTACCTGTTTTAGTCTGTGCCCACTGATAATGATTTTATCTTTTACAATCTTATTTACCTTTTTTCCCCCTCCTGATGGTTCTGCTGAAGTGGGGTGGGTGTTATGTTCTTCTCACCTGGTGTTTTTGTTGCTTTAGTTGGAGCTAATTGGATTTTTCATCAACAAAAACGTGCATATATGTATCTATATGAATATCTATATGTATATGTACATTTCTAATTATAAGTGTGTCATACATGTGAAATGTATTTATCATATTTATCACTTAACAATACATATCAATAAAAATATGTGGAAACAACACTTCATGTGCAATTTTATCTTTTTTATTTTATTTTAGGGAAAAACTAATCTATTGCTTCATTAAGCCACAAGTGAAAGCATAGTTCAAATAGTTACTTTAAAAGTCCTTCAGGTTAATGGAAAGTTTTCAAGTGTTTACAATTAAGGCTAGCAGAGAGCATTCTCAGAAATCCATCGATTAACAGTTTTAATTAAGCCTGAAGATAATAAAAGAATTGTTTTACATTAAATCAAATAAATTAAAAAGAAATTGAAAATACTACATATACTTAAATGTTGTATAAATAAAAGAAAAAGTAGGGAAAACTCAGCTAAAATACTAAAAATCACCTAAAAATCTTTACATTTATATAAATAAATTACAAACTCACGTAAAAAGCATACATTTGTAGCCATTTTGCCTCCTGTTTTTCCTTTTCTTTAATATAACTTACTTCTTTTAGAGTTCCTGGAGTGTAGTAGAGTTTTGCTGCCATCCACAGAGGTATACACAGCATGGAGGACAGAGCTAAAATCCATCCAATCCCATGCCCCCACCAAGGGTACACATATGTATTGTTGTACTTCAGAGGTGAGTACTTAATGAGCGCAAAAGCAAAAGTTCCCTGGGAATAAAAGAGAAGGCAAAAGAGAAAAAAATATTAAATTTGAACAATTTTAATGACTGTCTTAAATTGAAAAATAAAATCTTAATTAGAACACCAAAATTGGACTATAGACCACTAGAGGCTGCTGTTGTAAAAGGAGCACCGAAATAATGAGTTCATGGTAAAACTCACCAAGCATGTGGCAGGAGTGAAGAAATACCAGCAGTATTTGATGATAGGATTTGGGCGATAACCAATCATATCCTCAATGTTGTCATAGAAACGGTCTGCCCCTACGAGGAAGAGAAGAAAAAAAAGCGGAGACAAGTTGGAACAAGGGGATTCATTTCATTTGAAAAGCTTTTTTTCTAAATTCAATTGCACAAAAAATGAATAAAAATAAAAAGATGTCTTCTATTGTTATACTGGGAACTGAACAACTTTCAGTCACTTAATTTCAGCTGACACATTAGCTCTGTGAGCTGGTAAAACAAAGTCGTACAAAAAAATCCAAAAACCTCCGCTGCACACTCACCATAAACCCAAGCAATACAGGTTGTCTCAAAAAGAGCCACAAAGAGTAGACACATCCCACTGGCCGCGTAGTAGTCAAAGAGCTGAAAAATGTACATGCCGCCCTGCAGACACAAACAGTTAGAAACTCACAGACACAAAGGGTTAAACAAATGAAAGAGCACATGCACATCAGACTTTTAGTTTCCTCATCTTTGTGAGATCTGTGCAATCAGACTGCATGGCATAATAAGAAAACATAGCTACTACTAATTTGAGGATGAGTATCTTCTGATCTAAAGTTACAACAGGTCGGCAACTGGGCCTCCAGTGCTTTTCATGAAATTCATTTTAATGTATTTAGCCAAAAACTACTAAACAATTCATGTGTATCTGATCATTTTTCTGTCTTTATTCAGAGAGAAATCCGTTTTTTCTAGATGATGGAATTTGCAGAATGTGGCAGGCTTACTGAAGGATAATTAGAAGAAGAGCTGGATCAGTTCTGCTAAGACATTTAAAGCATTATAAACATTCTTAATGCAACACCACAGATGTTGTAGAAGCAAAAACAGCAGAGAATTAACATTTAAAATCTGCAGACTGAGCCTAAAAGTGACAATCTGGTCTCGCGGTTGAGACAGTTTCTGACGAGACAGTTTCTCCATGTAGTTAGAATAAAAATTCATTACATGAATATATTTCTGTCCAAAATTTTATTAAGGTTGGTTCAAACCTTCAAAACCATTTATTCAAACTTAAGGTTTGAATAAACGATTTAGCAGTATGTTAAACTTTTCGTTTAATGAATTTATATATAACATTTTAGAATGTTTGTCTATTTTTTAAGTTGAAAGCTTGACAGTTTGAAAAAAATATTTTTTTTCTTTAAGCTTCGTTTGCGCTGCCCTCGGCAACACGCGTTCAAGCGAGTACTTCCAATGAAAAATCGCGCATAAATGGGTGTTTCAGGCTTATGCATTTAAAACTCATTAATGTGAAGCTATGAACTGTTTTAGGGCTCTACATGAAAAAACACCCTAGCATTAAACCAAACCGTTTCGTGCCCAAATCATGAGATCACTACGACATTTTGCACAAAGTCTCTTTGTACTGTAGATGACGGGCATGCGTTAGTAAATTGTAGAAAAGGAAAAAGAAGCCCCTCCCTGCTTTTCCAGTGTGAACAAAAACGCCTGGTGTGTACATAGCTTTACAGCACATTGCTCATTCAGAAAGGTGTTTCCTTTAGATTTAGAACGTTTTAGAGCCTCTGCTTCACACAGTTTACTGTTTCATTGTCCTTAAATTGTCTGTTTGTCAGATGTGACAAAGACATTTTTTTGTAACCAGGACAACATTATTCTCTGGCAATGTTAAATGAAATATCTCACCTCTGTCAGCATGACAAGTCCAACGAGGAACGAAACCACAGCTACTGCCAGGATGAAGAGCTCCCGGCGGTTTTTACGTCGGAAGACGGAGGGATACATGTCTACCATGGCTGTCACCAGGCTCTCCACGCAGACAAACTGAAAAACAGAAGCATAACACATTTAGTGACACCTGTTGCTTTTATGGAAAATGTGTGTTTAGCTTTTTCATCTCTCCAGAAAAAGACTAGAGTATTCTTGTATGTTTGATTTGTGTACATTAACATGCTAATATTACCTGACTGTCCAATCCCAAAAACACAATCATAATGAAGAAGCAGCAGGCCCAAAGAGGAGAAAAGGGCATCATGGAAACCGCACGAGGATAAGCAATGAAGGCCAAACCTGGACCTGGAACAGACGCAGGTAACAATAATAGTTAAAATCCATCCATCCATCCATCCATCCATCCATCCATCCATCCATCCATCCATCCATCCATCCATCTTCAGAACCTGTTTAATCCCTTGCGGGGTCTCTGGGTTGGCGCGCTGAACCATTCACTGTGAATGAGATCTGGACCAAGTTAGTGGGACGTCACCCATAGAAAATTACTTTCTTCCAATACCAACCAACCAAAGTCAATTCAGTCCCCATTTTTCCGTGATATGTTCATTGTCATGTTGGAACCAGATGTCCTCAGTAAGCTGTGATTGGTCCGTGTTGGTCTGAGTCAACCACTCCCGCCAATCAGGAGTGAGCTTATTGGAAGGCCACACCCATTCCATTAGGTCCGGGGAAGGTTTGTAGACAGACCTTGCGGCTCCCTTGTGGCTCGTACAGAAACCACAAGGGACATCATTAAATTCTACATTTCTATGGCAATTACTCTCTCCTATTAGGAGTTAGCATGTTGGAAGGCCACACCCCTTCCACTGAAAGCAGGCTTGGGAGATGTCAATCAAACACTTTGAACTTTTGACGTGAGACCACAGACTTTTATTGGGGCATCTGATTGGTCACTTTATAACTTGAGTAATGTGTACTGAAGAAAAAGTATCATAAAAGAGGAGAGGAATATTGAGAGAGAAAAAACAAACAAAATCAGGTACTTCCTTTTTGGAATGCAGGGGGCAGGGGTGCTCAGTCCAGTTCCCATATACAGTCAATAGTCTGAATAGCTCAATTTTGTTTTTAAAATATTCATAGTATTTATTCATAAAAAGATATATATTTGCAATGTTGATACTGCTTTTGATACTATATAGATATGTTAGTATTAGAAAACAAACATGCAAACCTGATTCAGCAACTTCAGAGATGTGTATGTTTTGTTCGTAAGACATGAAGCCCAGGATGGAGAAGATGGCAAATCCTGCAACAAAACTGGTACCGCTGTTCAGGAAGCAGAGGCACACACAATCCCTGGAAACACCAGGACCCAAAGGACAATATAAATAACAGGAAAATGGAAGAGGCAAATGCATGAAAACTCAGGTTCTAAACACCAGAACTGAGTGTGTCATCCAATCCCTCACCTGTAGCAGTTGTTGTTGTATTTGTTGTAGCTTCCCAGTGCTGTGAGGCAGCCCAGACAGATGGCATATGAGAAGAAAATTTGAGTGCCAGCATCCATCCAAACCTGGGATAGATGAACAAAAGAAAAGCAAAGGAAATTCAATGCATTGATTTCTATCCCATCCTCTTCACATGGTCAACTGGCACTGAAAAGTCACTTATGAATGTTGCTAGATTATGCTACATTTTCACATGGCTAACATTCCTGTAACCCTTTTCACATTTTCACTTCAGGATCTCCATGTTTCAGTTTGCATAACAGAATTTTTCTTTTATTTTCTATAGCTAGAAGCAATTGAACCAACTTTTGTAAACCTTGATGGCACTTAAGTTGAATTTACCATACCCCTACTGAGATAGAAGGAAAAGGGTGTTTTTTATTTATTTTTTTAAATTTGTATTGGACCCCAATCCTCATGTGAGAATTCAGTATCATTTCTGCAATATTGTTGGTGGGGAAATTAAATAGATATCAGTAAAACATACAAACATATCTCAGGCGTGTAGAACTGCCTTTTTTCACCTGCGGAATATTGCTAAGATCAGAAATATATTTTCTAAGAGTGATGCTGAAAAACCCAATCCATGCATTTGTTACGTCGAGGCTGGATTACTGTAACTCCTTGTTAGCAGCGTGTCCTAAGAGTTCCTTAAGAAGTCTCCAGCTTGTTAAGAACGCAGCAGCTAGATTGTTAACAGGAACTAGCAGAAGAGATCACATCACTCCTGTGTTAGTTTCACTCCATTGGCTCCCAGTTGATTCTAGAATCAAGTTCAAGATCCTCCTGTTAACCTATAAGGCCTTACATGGAATGGCCCCGTCCTATATTAAGGACCTCATAGTCCCTTACCATCCAATGAGAACACTTCCCTCGCAAAATGCAGGACTGCTCGTGGTTCCTAGAATTAGTAAAAGTACGGTTGGAGGTAGAGCGTTTAGCCACCAAGCCCCTGTCTTATGGAATAAACTCCCAGCTCATGTAAGAGAGGCCGACACTGTTTATACTTTCAAAGTTAGACTGAAAACATTCCTCTTTGGACAGGCTTATTGTCAGACTAGTTAGTATTCAGAGATTATTTAACTTAATGTTAATTTGTTTAAATTAATCTTAATAACTATTTGTTTTAAAGGCTGCTAGAAGTTGAAGCTGGGGAAACTATGGTGCTCTGGGGTTCTGTCCTCTTTTCTCTTTTACTTCTACCCTTCCTCTCCTCTATTCTTGATCATAATTTATCATTTAGTTCTCCATGCTTCTGTTTGGTACAGTGCGATTCATGTATTGTCCCTCTTTTCCTCTCCCCTCCTGGGGAGTGGGAGTGCTCCCAGACTCCAGTTGGCTCATCCGTGCTCCTGTACCTGACCGGGTACCTCGCCTTTGCTCCTGCTCCTACACCTGGCTGTGGTTCCTGTCTCCGGCTCATCTCTGGCTCATCTCTGCTCTGTACCTGACCGAGTACCTCGTCTCTGCTCCTGCTCTGACACCTGGCTGTGGTTTCTGTCTTCGGCTCGACTCGCGCCTTTGACTGTCCCCACAACCACAGCTGGATGATGCTCGTCTGCTGGACTTTTATATATGTAGTTGTAGATTTAGATAAGTTAATTCTTCTCTAAGAGTTCTGGTACATCGCCTGTCCGTCCTGGGGGAGGATCCCTCCTTCATGTGGGCACCCCTGAGGTTTCTTCATTTTTTCCGGAATCCGGTTTTTTAGGAGATTTTCCTTACCGGGAAGGGGGGTCTAAGGGCAGGGATGCCAGTATAGCTTAGTCAGTTTGTTAGTTCATTTTAGTATTTTCCTATTGAACTCTTTGTATTCGTGATCCTTTTGAGTTCATGTTTTACTTCGAAGCCCATCGAGACGACTGTTGTTGTAATTTTGGGCTATACAAATAAAATTGAATTGAATTGAATTAAAACTTGGCTAAGCATATCCAAATTCTTTTATTTTAGTAAATGAATAAACTGCATCATGAATTAAGACGCAAGGCTCTAAGTTTGTCTTTTAGTTATTCTGTTTAATAGTGAGTATTTTTCCTTTAATTTTTACTGTAATATTTAATGAGAAACTAAAGTAAATCTTTTCTTTAAGAAGTCATTTTTGTGCCTTACAACTTTGACAAATGTTTCAACCTTTTTTTTATTGTTTTTGCATGAAAAAGTGTATCTCAGTATGTCTTCACTCACTTGTGGGTCAGACAGCCGTCCCAAGTCAGGGTAAAGGTAGAAATGGATTCCCACGGAAGCTCCTGGCAGGGTGATTCCTCTGATCAGTAGGACCACAAGCATGATGTAAGGGAAGGTGGCTGTGAAGTAAACTACCTAAATGGGGGGGAAAGCCCTGTTTTAGACACCCAAAATCCTTCAGGATTCCACATTCTGACTTGCAAAGCATATGTGATTATGTTGTATTGGTTAGATTTTCTGTTGGTTTTATCATTCATGTCCATTATGACCTCATCCAAAAACACAAAGGGGGCATTACCTTTCCAGTGGATTTGACTCCCTTCCAGATACAAAAATAGCAGAGGACCCATGCCAGGGCCAGACACAGAACCAGATCCCAATTCAAGGTTCCAATCTCTTCAATACCTGAGGAAAGTCGCAGCACCCTGCGTCTAAAATACAAAAAAATGAGAAAAATTATGACATCTTTGTTTATTGTGTGTCCTTAGAATTATCTGGTGGCGCATTTGGGCTTTTCTTCCCAAGAAATATTAGGAAATAACATTTAAAAAAACATGAAAAAAATGCAATATGACTCAGGATTAAATATGGGTCTGGTGAATTCCCTGACAGGTTCTGCCTCTCGAAGACACAAAAAGTACTTACTCCCAGAACTCAATGACAGGAGATGTGGCGTTCTCATGGTGATTGATGGAGCTATTCCCCCTCTGAAATGCCATACAGGAATCTTGAATGAAGGATAGACAAAAGGACATTCAATCCCGTGGAGAAATCCAAGCCTTCTCCAAGGTTTCCAAGTTACACTCAGGCGAGAGAAGAAATGCTACGACTGAAACAGAAGAGTTAAGTGGTGCAGGAACATTTGTTCCTTTGAAATAAGATGGAGCTATGAATAAATGAAAGGAGGACAGGAACACCGGAACACATCACACGGCGACTGTTGTGACAGTCAGTTTTGACGAACAACCATAAAAGTGTTGCTTTAACTATAAGGTTGAATTTCTTTTGATCTTATAGGCTTCCTGCCAGGAGGCTACAAGCTAGCATGCTTAGAGAAGTTCAGTGTACATTGATGTTCTGCCCTTTCACAGTCTTCATCAAAATAAAATGAGGTTTATGATACAGATTCCTACTCAGAGGAAGAAAGCAATAATTGAACTTGTTCCTGTGGCATTTTTCTGATGATGGAGGACATTTATGAAGGAAATTAGCTTAAAATTGCATTTCTGAGTATTACTTTTTTCAAATCATTGTGAATTAGATGTCAACAAAAAAATGCAGTTTGAAAAAAAGGGTTAAAAATGCCCAGGGTGGTTCCCCTTTTTGATCCACCCAATTGCAGATAAATAGATCCATCTACGTGTTTGTTTCCTTGTCTGCTGAATAGCACTAATTTTGCTCGCCATTTTTTTTGTACTGCTAATGTTATGTCGGGGTGTGAAGGGCTGTAAGCTAGCAGGAGTGTAAACAGATGGATGATGGGAAGTAGAGTTAAGTCTTACAACTCAGACGTGTCTACTGAACTCCTGTCGCTATGCAGAAACTGTACTCTTGAAATGACACAGGTTCTTTCATTTTGCCTAAAAACAGCATAACTGTTATTAAAAGACCACTGGGAACGCTTTAGAATAGATCAAAACATGATTGAAGTGTGTCTTTAAACGAACTAAAGTTTTACGCAATCACCAATGGGTTACTTTCATGGCCAGTGATTAAAAAAGAATTCCCAAATTAAGGTAATTCCTCCTTGTCTCAGGCACAAATAGGCTGATGATAAATTGTGAAATCTTACCTGTGTTCCAAGTGTTGTTGCAGGATGCCCAGGGTAGATTTGATGTGAATGAGTTGAACAAATAGAAGATAGCCCAGGCTAACACCACGATGTAGTACACGTTCAACAGAGCTACAATCACCTGGGTGGCGTAACCCACACCTGATACAGAAGACAAAAGAACAGAAATATTTAAGTATAAATGTACATGAAGGTTTTTGTCTTTGTCCTTTTGACATTGCACTTTTTAAGTTTTTTTGTTATGAGTCATAGTCATTCACATTTAGTTTGGTTTTAAAGATATCCCTATGGGGGCTGCATGTGGGCGCGGAGGTTAATGCTCTTATCTCACAGCATGCTTTCCCTGTCTATGTGTGAGTTTTCTCTGGGGATTCCGGCTTCCTCCCACAGTCTAAAAACATGTTTCATAGGTCAATTGATTACCACTACTCTAAATTGTCCCAAGGGGGGATGTGTGTGTAATTTTGGCCATGTGGCAGACTGGCAACCTATCCAGGGTGTGCCCCGCCTTTGGATAAAGGATAAAACTGGTTCAAATGGTTGGATGGATGTTTGCGATGCTGAAAGAAGCTTGTATTGATGATTTCTTAATCTTTGTCAATGATGATACTAATATTCACTCCAAATTTGGGGGAGACGTTTTTGCTGAGGGGAAACTACCTTCCATTCCCCCCTATAAAATTGGTAGTCATCTGATTACCTGAGCCACACAACCCCCCCCCCCCCAACACCAAAAACCTCCAGCCTCGCCTCAAGCCATCACTGACCTCCAGCCTCGCCACGAGCCAACTTCGACCACCAGCCTCGCCTCAAGCCATAACTACCTCAAGCTACTTCCAGCAACTTCACCCGCTGTTCTCCAGCCTCCAGCCACAACAAGATCTCAAGCTACTCGTAATATCATTAAAACTTGACTTACCAACTTACTCACCTTGTGTTTTCCTTCTAGGTTCCAGCGCCTGGGTCTGCCTCGCCTAGCTTGCCATGACACAACACTTTAAAACGAATTTCAAAATAAGAAGGAAAAGACCTTCACATGTGGCATAGATGAAGTCTGCTGCCATTGGCTACCTGAAATCTGTCAAACACCTTCCTATTTGGGAACCCGAGGAGGGAGGGGTTGAGGTTGAGTTGTCCACTTTGTTTACAGTCCATGGTTATCACTTGTCAGTAAAAATGGGAGGAACAAAATAAGGATGTGAGCTCTAGTACATTCTCCTTAATGATAGTTGTATAATTGACCTGCACATCCAGAAGGCATGCTCCAAATCGGCATCATCATTGAGCAATCCAGCTTTAGATTTGCTGAACTGCATTAAAAAAAATAAAAAAGGTGCTTTACGACACTGACTGTCATGGTGCCTCTGGCAGATCTCCTTCCCCCTCCCCTCTCTCCTCTGCTCTGATGATTGGAACCAGCTTCTCACCTCATCTGCTCATCGCTTTCTTAAGGAGATCCAGCCTGGCATTCATCGCCAGTTCGTTGCCCTTCACGGTGCTTAGTCTGGTCACCAAGTCTTTTAATGCCTGTAATGTTTTCTTGTGACTTACCTCGCCTTGTTGTCTCACTCTCAGGTCCATCTCCACGAGTGTCTACCTGAAATAATCCTCTCCAAGATCTGTCTCTGCCTTACCTCGTCTCCTGCAACGCTCCGCTCCAGCCACGCAACGACTCTCGCCAGAGCCATGAAGAGAACTCCTACTACGGCAAGACCACTGCCTATTCTGATCACCAGCCGAAAGGAAATGAACTCCAGAGACTATTATTATTTCCAGCCAGAAAAAAAATAAAAACATTGCCATTCATTCTTCTTTTGAGTTTTCGTCCGGGTTCCAGCATCTGGCTCTGCAACGTCATACAAATCATGACACTGACGACACATCTACACTCATAAAAATTAGTGTTATTGCTGGGAGCAACAATAATCTCTTTATCTCAAGAGATATAAAACAAAAAAACGATGAAAAAAAGTTGGCATAAAGTATACTTTCCTTGAAGGCCCAAAGCCCTTAACAGTCACAGTCCTATTGATCCATGCACGCACACATTCATACACTGATGGCAACTCTGCTGCGGAACACTGGCGCCCACCTTTAACCACCAGGAGCAATGTGGTGTTCAGTTTGTCCCCCAAGGACACTTTGATTTATGTTCGGGCAAGGTGGGAACCAAGGCTGTGATCTTTTGATCAGAGGTCAACCTTTGGACCACAGCCGCCCACGGTTACAAATGTAAATTGTCACAATTTTAACATGAAATATTGTCATGGTTGGAAATTGTTGTCCTTGTTCGGTCTTGTTTCTGTTTCCTGTTTTATTTTGAAAGTCTCCTGTCTTGTCTGTTTTCTTGAGTTTTACTTCCTTTGGTCCCCATCAGCCCTGATCGTGTCCACCTCTGTCTTGTCTGCCCTGTCTTTATTTAAGTCTTGTCTCTGCCTTCCTCCTGTGTTGGTCCATTAGTATTCCTGTCTGGTGTTCATGCCATGTCTTGCCATGTTCCTCGTTTCTTGTCCCTCGCCACGTCACAGTGAGTTTTGTTTTGTTTTTGTCATCCTGCACTGCAGCGCCTTTTGTTTGTTTTTTCTATTAAACCCCTAGCCCTGAACCCCCTTGCCTCCTGCCTCTGCATCTGGGTCCAACCGGCTCTCGAGCCACCCCTTCACATGACAAATATTACAGTTTTATTTATATATATATATATATATATATCATTTTATGTTCACCGTTTGGAGCAATGGGCATTAGAACTACAAAACACCAGAACTTTTATTGGAAAAGGATGATTTGTCACATCAAAACCTTTAGTAAAAAGTTTCAGTATGTTGACAGCAAACATGAATGGGTTTAAAACTATATATTTACCACTTTTACACGAGGGACGTTACCTTCAAACAATGGACAGATTTTCCTCCAGCAAGTGATGCCTCCCTCAGTGGTGTACTGTCCCAGAGCAGTCTCAAGGAGGAAAACAGGAATGCCACAAGCAAACAGAAAAATGAGGTATGGTATAAAAAAAGCTCCTGTGGGACAAAAAAAAAAGTTCAAGTTAACAACAGTGCAAAATTTTTGTAAGTGCATAACAACAACAAATGTTTTTCAGACATTAGAATTAGCTTTGTGAAAGTGTACCAGATTTCAGATTTGAAATTAAAAAAGGTAATTTCACAAATGACAAGTATCCAGACAGTTCTTAAAGGGCCTATATTGCATAAAATCAACTTTTTGAGCTTTTAAGTGTTTTATATTATTTCCTCACAAAAAAACCCCCAAAGCAATCAAGTATCTCTGAGCATCCAAAACGAGTGGGTCCTCACACTGTGAGGTCACAAAGTGGGGAACAGCCCCTTCCGGAAGAGTTTGCACTGCCAGCTCCGCCCCCTGGCTAACACACACTTTCTTTCTAGCGGTGATCAGCTTAAACCCTTTACGTTTTTATGAACAATATGCACATCCATCTTTGCAAAAGTTTGGATGTTTGTTTTCGTGGGCGAGACGCAGATATGCTGTCGAGCCCGACTGAAATAACAAATATTTCATTTAAAAAAAAGTTATTTGGTGTGCTAAAGTTTACTGTGTATACTATCTTAATATATGGATATAGTTTACTCTGAAAGGCTTGAGAAAAGTACGATATAGGCCCTTTAAAGTATTCTTAATTCTATTTCTATGATATCAACTTTTATTGCTTCACCTTTGTAAAAAAATGTGTTACCACCCTTGTGTTGAGTGGGGAGTAGGGACACTCACCTCCTCCATTCTTGTAACAAAGGTAAGGGAACCGCCACACATTTCCAAGCCCAATAATTTCTCCTGCCACCGACAGAATGAACTCAATCTTGTTGCCCCACTGACCCCTGTCTGTCATCTTCTCCTCTGTGCTGGGTACAATGTCCAGAGGCCTGTTAAGGCCATTTGACTTCTCCACCTTCGACATGCTGTCCACATCTGCTGGGTGACCTGAAAGTTGATTGAAAACCACACACGTGTAAAGAAAATAATCAGAGTGGGAGAAGATGTTGGTGGCACTTCTATGGACTTCACAATTTTAACCGGACACAAACACATTTAAACCTAGAAAAACAATTTATATTTTTAAACCAGGCAAGTGTAAGGTATTTCGGATGCAGCTTTACACCCAAAAAAGCTACATTTTTCCAGCAGACCTCAAACACAATACGATTTTATCATGTGTTAGATTCCACTTTGAGTACATTATATTTCTTGTAAAAATGTCAGAAATAGATATTGTGTTTTACAGGGTTTTAGACTGGGACCAGTTTTGCTTTGGTTCATAACTTTGAATCAGATTCTGAGTTTTTTTCCATTTAGACCTGAATCATTTTAAATTTAAAGAGCATTTTTGAATTTACAGCTGGTTTCACTTGAAATTATTTTTAAATAATGAATGAATACATAATTTAAATTTAAACTGTGGGCTATTTGTGACATACAGTATTTGTCTTTTTTTTTATTCTTTATTTTTTTGGCATTTCTTTTTTTGATTGTTTGAAATAAACTAATTACAAAAGCCAGTTCCACTATCTGCATAGGCTATATAAAAAAGTTGTGATTTATTTCAAAAGCTCAGAGCCATGGACATTACATTAGAAGAAAAAGGCTAATATAAACTGTTCCCTCAAACTTTTAAATTGAGGCATCAAATAAGTATTTTGTGTGCAAAAAATAAGCTGTATGCATGCACAAATGATCATGTATAACCAAAATGCTAATTTGTGTACTAAAAATTAGATTTGGATGCATCACAAAACATTTCTGGGCACAAAAACTTAACTGGTACGAACAAAATGCTAATCTGTGCACACAAAAATCCTCATTTGTCATGCAAATGAGGGTTTTTTGTGTGCACAACTTATTATTTTGTGCACACAAAATGATAATTTGTGCATGCAAAATGCTACTTTGTGCATGCAAAGTGCTAATTGGTGTGCGCAAAATGTTCATTTGTGGCCATGAAATTCTTACCACAAAATGCCAATTTGTGCACACAAAATGTGTGTGTAATGATGGTTTTAGCCTGCAAAAATACTAATTAGGACTTTGGGTGACAAAGCACAACATGCTCATTTGTGGGCACAAATTGTTAATTTAAAGGGATTTTTTTTTTAATTTCATGTCCAAGACTAAGTCAAAAACTTTTTAGGCATGCAAGGAATTTGATTTTGACACGTCCTTTTTTGCACCAGCCTATTTTTTTCTGTTCTGTTGGACCATTTTGCCATTTGCAGGTCTCTGCACACAAAAGCAACAATGCCTACCAGAGATCAGGTTACACCTTTCGACTATTTCTTAAGTTACAACATTTTTTACTTCTTTGTCTTCAAAAACTCTTTGGGTCTTTCCACAATTCCTTTGTTTGACTTGTCGTATTTTTTGTAACCAACCAGTTAAATCTGAGCAAACAGTGTATATATACTTTTTTTTTTTTGCAGAGCATGTCTTACCTTAAAGCAAGCTATTCTATTGCCATTATGGATGAGGAAACTTTTTTTTTGCATGCTGTATTTGCTCGTCTAAGATTGGTTACGTGGAAACCGTCATTTGTCTACCAAGAAGTGTCCTTTCTTGGAAATCTTCCAGTGTTTACATAACCACAGAAAGCGATCTGTGATCATCCTCAGCTTTTGCAACAATCTGTTTAAGTTGCAAAACTTCTCAATATGTAACATCATTTAGGACTTAAATTAAAAAAAACGAATTTGCACAAAATTAGGAAAAAAGGTAGTTCAGTACCTTGTCTTCACCTCAGATGTGCTTTTTCTGTATTTGATGTGCCATATCTCATCTATATGTATCTACATGAGCCTTTCGTCTTCAGTGTATTGGGTCAGTTGAGGCTTGAGGTTATGTGACCATGTTTGAAGTTGAATTAACCATCAGCCACGCATTGTTTTTGAGGCCCACGTTGCTAAAGAATTACCCTCTGTGGAGGAAACAGACAGCTCACTGACTGTGCTCACTCCTGTCAGCTTGTATTAGCAGGCTTCTCACCAGCCCCTCTCTTACCCCTGTGCCCTCTTTTCCTCCCTTTGGGACACAGCACTCTGCCTAATCAATGTTTTTGAACAACCTACAAGCACGATGTTATAAAAAAAATCCATTCCTAAGACAATACCTGGGATAGAAATTCCATTTATCCCTGTATCTTGTGTGAAGCCACCTTTAGAAGTTTGCTCCTGAGAGTAATGGAGCAGGGGTTAGGCACAAGGGTAACTTTTATGTTATGTGTGCAAAGGGTTGGACTTGGACCTGCTTTAGGGGCCAATATGTTCAAGGGCTGAGGTAAAAATAGAGCTCCTTGTTTTTCAGAGGGCACTTGGTGGGAATGAAGGCTTAGCGCAACAAAAGCAGAGTAGCCCTTTCTTTCATGCTGGCAAAATGTAGTCCTCATTGGCCAGATCTCAGTTTCCCTCAGTTCCTCCCCAGTTTTTCCTGTGCATCAAGTACTTGTGTTTTTTGAAAGATTGACGTTTGTTAATGAGAGGGATATTCTTCATCCAAAACGATCAATTTGCTTTTATTAAACTGTGTGAAAATGTACTCAGAATGACCTCATCCAAGCACTGCGGGTCTTCATGCCATTGAACAGTGCCAAGTTTGCCCACTTTTTTGAAACCGCACGGTCTGACAGAGCAACTGTTTGAATGACTGACAGTGACCTACTCAATGACTGGGTGACTTTTCTGTTTCATTGAATTCACCTCGTCACCTAATGTTCTTGACAATCAGCCAAGAATGGACCAAGAAGTAAGAAAACAAGATGTACCTGGTAATCAGATTAATTTCTTCTAAGTGCAGACTACTAGTAAGTCATTTAGGGTCATCAAATGTGTAGAACTCTTCCCTTAGGACACTGACTCATAAGCCAATATTTTAAACACTATCTGCCTGCTATGTGCTACAGGCTAGTGTTCTGCAAGTAGCAGCATGCAGCAGATGGAATTGTCTTTGAATGGAGGGTGGGAACCAAGTTGTCCACAGTCAGCTAAATTACAATGGAAAATTTAGAGAGGGAAGTAGCCCCCCCCCCTACACACAAACACACATTTTAAAGATGTTATTACTCACGTGTTTTCAACAACTAAAGGGAGAAGCTTGAGTAATAACCCCAGTCTGCATTTTTATATAAGCTTGGCCCCCACACATTTTGACTCAATATTATTATTGACAAAGATTAAGAAATCAATAATAAAACTGATTTAAACATTTGTAATAGGAACTCAGCTTAATGACATTTTAATATTACTAAAAATAAATATAGTAAAACAGATTTTTGATCATTTCAATTGTAATGATCCTCCACTCTGCTTTTCAGCCCTTCCAAAGTCTACTACCCCTCCATGTCATATAAAATGCTCTAGCTCTAGTCTCCCACTCCATTGGGTTTTTGAACCATTTCATGTGCATAGGCAGTAAATGAGGCTCCCTTTACACGTGCTGCACACACTTATATATTCAAAATGGGCTGCACCCATAGGCTCTTACAGCTGGAAGATGCACAAGTTACACAATGTACAGTGAGGAGCATTCCACAAAATGCCTCACATGTTCATGTAATGGCAGAAATGGTATCAAACTTGAAAAACATAATTGACAACAAAAGCAAAACCAGAGTGAAGCCAATAATGTTTATGTTTTTATTTCAGCAAATTCAATTGATATGTTTCTGATCCTACATTGCTTATCAAAATAATTTAAAATACTGATATTTTTTTTCCAAAGACAACTTTTAAGTCAAAACGTCAATGATGAAGCAACAGTGCACCAAAAAGAAACATTCAAAAGTAACTTTTTTACTGCTTATTTTTTTTACGAATGATTGACATTTTAAATGGAGTTTTGGTCAAAAATTAAAAGCAGCAAACCTGGAGACAATAGGACAAAAGCAAGAGTAGTAGGAACAGATTACAAGAAGCTTGAACTTCCAGAAAAGACAAAGCTGCAGCCTTAAAGTTATATTTTTATGTATCAGAAAAAAGCTTTTTTTTCTGATAATATTTCTTTGAGGCTGCAGCTTTGACTGAGCAACCAAATTCAATTTAATTGCTGCATGTTTTTACTACTTCTGAGAAGCAGTGATTCACTTTTTTTTAAATTGATCAATGAAGGTACTTTTTTGAAGAGACAATCAAGTAAAGCACTCACCTTTCATAATGGTGTGAAGAGGCACTTTCCAGAGGAGAGTGGGGAGTCATATGCAGACCTGCTACAGTTTCAGGTTTCACTATATAACACGCACGAAGGGGCGGAGAACAGAGAAACTCAAAACTGTGCAACAGCCTATACAGAGATTTTCTCTCAGCTCTCTCTTTGGAAACATCCCACTTTTTCCCCACATCATCCACTCATCATGACCCCCCCCCTCCCCCCATCCCACTCACACAAACACAGACTCCCTGCAGCTCTCTGAAGGTTCTGTGCTGCCTCAATGTGGTGGGCTGATTGCGTAACCTTTTGACACGTTCATTTGCACACCACCCTCCAAGAAGACTACCAGAAATTTAAGAGAAAAGTCACGCTGGATTAGGCGAGCCTTTGCATTGTGCACGTGTGTGCGCTGTGCGCTTCATCGTGAATGTAGAAGGTTTCGGCGTCCACATCCATTGCAAACTTCAGTTCGCAGTTTGCATCAGATAACTTTGTCTTTTCTTCTAGTTTAAATAACGCCCCATCTTCCTAAAGACACGCTCAGCGCAGACTCTGGAAAAGAGTCCTTTTTCCCTTGGACAAGATTTTTTCTCCTCACAGACCCAGCTGCCCATTCAGAACATTTTCCCACCACAGGAGTCCAGAAAAAGTCTGCTTTGAATTTTCTTCTTTTTTTTTTTATGTATATATTCAGGTCCAAATCTATGGGGCTTTTCAGATTGGGATTAGAAGAAGTGGCATGCTGATTTCCTTTTTTCCATGAAGATGTTATTCTTTCCTAATGATGCTACTGACTTATTTTGGATATAATAGATAAATATTTGAATATCATTATATCAAAATATTTTTCGACTTGCCCTTAAACACTGTAAGAACTCAAATTTCAGTTTTTTTAGTTTAATCTAAACATACCTTAAGAATGCTGTCAAAAATCCTATGAACATGATCTTTTTTTCTCTCCTGTTTTCAGTTTAACATGCCTTTTTAAAAATAATCTATTATGATTTTCCTAGTGTACACAAAATGTGGTACAAATCCAGATGCTCAAACAACATGGTAATCAAAATATTTGTATTTTGGACAATCATAAACAATTGACGTGGAAAAGAAGGAGAAAAGAGCAAACAAAAGCAAGAAAAGAAGAAAAAAAAGGGCAGGCAATGGAGGGGAATATATAAATTAAGGTTTCATTTCTATCACTGGACAGGTTTTTGCTTGCTATTATTTTCAAGCTTCAGAACATAGTGTACCCTGTTATTCTTTACCACAAGACTGACTGCTAGGATTACCTCATAAATCTGAAAAGGGGCTGTGCAGCATGCAAATGGTTGCATTGACTAATGGGTTTCATTCAAACGACTGCTTACCATCTACATGTTGAAAGGAAAATTTGACATGTGGGCTTGCTGAGACTTGCCTGATGTGCTCCAGCCAAAAACGGTCAAGATGAGCTGAGCATTTTTGGAACCAGTAAACAGTTTACACTTTGAGTCATGCATGTTGTCTGCTTTTGGTAAATTAAAGTCCCATAAGTTGTCACACACCTATTGAAATTTGCTGTCTGCATTTGACCCCTTCCTTGGGGGAGCGCTGAGCTGCAGACACAGCTGCACTTCAACCATTTGGTGGTTTAACCCTCCAATCCAACCCCTTAATGCTGAGCGTCAAACAGGGAGGCACTGGGTCCCATTTTTAGGTACAACTCGGCCCCAGATTTGAACTCACGACCCTCCAGTCTCAGGGCTACAACGGAGTAAAATTACGAGATTTTATCTCGTAAATTTAGGTAATAAAAACTCGTAAATTTACGAGATTTTAAGTCGTAAATTTATGAGAAAAAAACTCGTAAATTTAATAGATTGAGGTGGAAGTGAGCATGCAGAGCAGGAGGTGAACGCCGCGCAGCAGCAGAGCAGACAAACTAAACTTAGTTGAACAGGTGAGCTAAATGTTCATTGATAACATTCCAGATGTTTGGAAGCTCATTTGTTTGATTTACAATTTATTAAAGTTTTATTTGTTGATGGTTGGTTTGTGTGTTGTGATCTCTGCAGCCTGATGAAGACATCGGTGTCCCTGCAGCTATGTGCACTTAAATCCTTTCTTCCTCCACCAAAGGCCTCATTTATAAAACTTTGCGTAGGATTTGCGATAGAAGTGGCGTATGGATGAAACATAGGACGTGCGTACGCACAGAAATATTCGGATTTATAAAACCGTGCGCACGCACATCCTACGGATTTTTCCCTTAATAAATCACAACCAATTCTAAATGCAGCGCAGCTTTTGCGGCTTCATGACACGGCCATAGTTGCCCATAAATAGTCCGTGTAACGCCCACAAATTAATATTCATTGATTGCGAAACCATGGCAAACACCGAGAGGAAATCAAAAAAACGTAACTTCACTCAATGTGAAGTAGAAGTTATCGTTGGCGAGGTGGAAAAGAGGAGAAAAGTGTTGTTTGGAGGGCACAGTGTGGGCATTACTAATGCCGTAATGCTGTAGCCTCACAACCTCGGACCGTGGCCGAAATAAAAAAGAAATTAGTCGGACATCAAAGTCGAGGCATTAAAAACGTCTAGCGCTCCATCGGGTGGAGGGGGGGCACCGGAGCGCCAGATGCATGCACCGGGTGACACGCGTGGTTCCTCCGAGTGCTCCTCTGTAACGCCAGGCCCAAAAGCCCGCAGAGGTCCAAAAGGACGGCTCGAGGAAGTCGGAACCGGCTCATAAGCCACTCATCCTCGTTTGCCAGCAAGTCTTCTTGCTGTCAAAAGATGCGTTCACTCCGAATTCTTCCATTTGCCACATCTTCTAAGAGCGCATAATCAGCCATTGTGCGTCATTCCGCATTGTGATGGGGCATTTTATTTCCCTCCATTTAATTACATCAGACAAGCTGCAGATGTCTGTAATAATCCACGAGGAAATGGGAAATTGTTCCGCGCAAATGTAATTTCTTGTTGCTTTCTGAATGGTTGAGACATACGCCATACATTGTTTTATCAAAAATAAAACAAACTTAAGGCATATGCATGAATACCATAATTCCATAGCTTATGAAGAAATGTTTTAATATGAAAAAAACTTTCCCCAGTGGACAATTAGTACGTCTGTCCGTCCGCACGCCCGCACCTATATCTGCTCCACCAGACGGACACATTAACGAGAATATCAGTTTTGTACATTATTTCGTTCTGTTAACTATATTATTTATGAGGATGAATTGCACAACATGCCAATATTGCAGAACATATTTCACTTTTCTTTCTGCAAATATGTGTTTATTTGAATTTCTATTGTAATTTTCATTTGATTGTTTTGTTTCACTGTTGATCGATAGAACGGGTGTTCGTGTAGGCTTTTAATTGTAAGACTTGCTTTGTGAAGTCTTCATGTTATTTATGAGAGGCAGTATTGTCATTTTCACTTTCACGTGTTTCTTCCATCTGCCGACGGCGTCGCCGTTTCTCATTTCACTCGTTTTTGTGCGTACGCCTTGTTCAGAGCTTGCGTGAAGGACCGCACCTTTTCCCGTCAAGTTTGCTTTTTATAAATCTCAACTATTGCGTAGAGAGTGGCGTACGCCTTCTTTTGTGCGTACGCAACGTTTATAAATGAGTCCCTTGATCTCTACGTTTGTGTGATGCTTCCATCTGAGGAGGAGCACTTTTTGGCATTTTCAACGTTCTAATGCTAATATAAAAAGACTATTTTCATTGCTCTTTATTGTTTTATGTTGAAACAGGCCGCTTCATCTGCAGGAGGGGGCCTATGTAACACTGTTTACTTCCGCATTGGTGTTCGGATGACAGGTTCATGACGTAATGAGACAAATGAACTTCAGGTTATGTGAATCAAAAGGAAAATAAAGGTTGCAGTGATTGTCTACACCCAAACGTGTCTCTGAGCTCCTTATTTTACAGATGAAACTCCACTTTACCGACACCGAACCCCGGAAAGCTGGCTCCACTAAACCAAAAGGTTTAGAATCTCTTTGTTTTTTAAACCTATAATCTGAAAATAAAGCTTCACAAAAGGCTCCACATATTTCATCTTCAAGCTTGGCTCCGATAAACGGAAAACTTAACTCGTAAATTTACAAGTATTTGTCTCCTAAATTTACGAGATAAAATTTCGTAATTTTACTTATTTTTGGTGGTCCTAAAACTCTGTTGTACAGGGCAGATACTCTGTTATAGAAAAATATCCAAAAAACGTGTTTGATGTGAATCCAGGCAGGAAAAAGAAGGAAGCTCATTAAGTAGCCTCACGCCATCCTGTTCCTGTGCCACTTGCTGTTTTCCTCTGCAGGCATGCGGTCAGAGGTCACTGTTTGGATCAGTGTGTGTGCTCTGTCAGATCCATGCTGTCCCTTTAGATCAAACTCAGCTACTATAGTTATATAAGATAGGTAAACATGACCCCTTACAAGCTCTAAAATATAACATTATGTTAGTTTTTTGAAGTAAACTTCATTTCTTCATATTTTAAGACCCACTCCGATGAAAATCATGTTTTTGTGTTTTTAACATGTTTGTGTGCCCTTTTCTCTCATGATAAAGGACATTTATAAATGAAATTCGGCACAGGTGTATAAAATCAATGCAGACTGTTTTTCCCAACATTTGTGAAAGAATGGGCCGCTCTCAGGAGCTCAGTGAATTTGAGCCAGGAACTGTCATGTCATGGTACATTTCTGACTGCATTGTGCTGAATGTGAAATTTTGTGGAGGAAGAATTATGGGGTGGGGTTGTTTTTCATAACTTGAGCTTGGTCCCTCAATTCCAGTGAAAGGAACTCTGAATGCTTTGGGATACCAAAACAATTCCATCCTCACAACCTTGTGGGAACAGTTTTGAGCAGCTACCTTCCTCTTCCAATATATCTTTGTACCAGTGCTCAAAGCAGGGTCCATAAAGACATGGACGACAGAGTTGCTAGCAACTGGCTCCAAACTGTACAACCATTAAGAATTAAAGGGAAAGAGGAAAACACAGTTCAAAAAGGTGTGTGCACTGATGTGGTTGTGATGGAATTCTTTTTGCCTTTGACATATACCTCAGGGCAAGATTGTGAGTAATAGTCCCATAGGTAACACGTGAGCACATGGAGATTACAATCTATGTCAATACAATCAAGGTGTGCAAAGAAAGGAATGCTCCAATTTAACTACCACAACTTTTTTACTCCAAAACCACTCACTGACCTTGGAGGTTAAAGGATGGTTTAAAGATGACAGTTCTTAACGAGCCAATTATACGTAAAAAAAAATGTTAAAAACATCATGTTCTCAATGAACCGTCAAGGCACAGAACAAGGTGTAAGAAAACAATATCTTCTGCTTTCATGCCCCTGTACTCATCAAGAAACTAACTTGACACAAATCGCTAAACATGTCCAAGTACTGGTTCAGGGTTGGGTTTTTCGGATGTTCCAATTATTTGACAGAGTATTCTATAGCGAAGTTCATAAAAATTGAAAAAATTAGAAAACTTCGACGGGGAATCAGAAAGGTGTTTGTGAACATGTATACACCACTCAACCGGTGTTTGCAGAAGGACGAGGCCAAACATGGCTAGGATGGTCCACAGCGCAGCCTGATCTTTGAGCTTCTGAAATTTATGTAAAACAACAATAAAAAGACAGCAATATGTGTCTGCTCTTGAATTGAGAAAAGCTGAAAAGTTTTTCATAATAACAAATGAAAGTCCAGTTGATGGCTTTTTCTAACCTGCATTTTGTATCAATGCTTATTTAAAATATTACAGTCAATGAAACTCCCAAAGCCTCCATGACCCTATAAAACAGTCTGACCCAGGATATTTCTGGACTAATCAAAGTAAACTTTGACTGATAGCTCTCAGCTAATCCTCATACATTTGTTCAATGATTCCTTTTAGATGAGGTAGCACATACAGGTGTTTCAGTTGATGAGGAATTTAATACCAGCAGTTCAAAAAGCTGAATGTGGGGTTTTGGCCTAATGAATCAAGACAAAAAAATGTTTTAAAGGAGTTTAAAATTAAAAATAAAAACTCTTAAAAAAACAAAAAAACAAAAATTAGCAACACTGTAAGATGGGATGACACTCGATTTTTACTAACCAGAAAGTCTGACCTCATGAGTGCAGTTCTCAAGTCTTTGCATCAGCTTCCTACTCGTAGAATTAACTTCACAGCTGTACTGCTTATATTCAAGTCTCTCCATTGATCACAGCATCCGCATCTCTGACAGTCTGGGTCCTTTTGAACCACCTACGACTAAGAGAGGCTCAGGGAGAGGTCTTCTGCAGTGCCCAGAGTCCAAATTAAAGCTTTGTCCAGAAAACTGCTGTAGTCCAAACAAAAACCTTTACTTTATAGATCAGTGTCCGACAACTGAAAGTCTTTTACTTGCACTCTTGTCTATTGTTCTTGTTTTAAAGTTGTTACTCACCTTTCTGAATGTCCCTTCAGGGGTCACCATAGTGAATGCTTTGGCAGGAATTTTTTAGCTAGATGCCCATCCTGAAACAACCATGTAGTTTATCTTGGCTAAGGGACCAATACAGGGGGACCCAGACTTAGGCCATCCTTTTTTGTTGTAGTTGTTAAACTTGTTATTTTACTGTTTTAATCGGGAGAGGATGATGAGCAACCCTCTTGTGCGGTATATTGCTAATGTCCCAATACTAAAGACAGAGTTCATGGTACGTGAGCTCCTGCCTTGTAATGCAAGACATTGCTGGGTCATTCATGTATTTGATATGGAAATTACAAGGCCCATTGGTTGAAACTTTAGAAAAATGTGTCAATTTCAGTGTAAACAAAATTGAAGAAAAAAAAAAGAAAGTTATATCAACATATTAAATTGAGTTGGATAGACATAAAAAAATGATGTTGAATAAACGTAATTCAATTGCGTGTTACCAATTGAAGTGATTCATTTAAATTGGATTAACTTTTTTTTTTTAAGAATTAGCAACAATATTAAGTTAAAGTTGGGTCCAACTGTAGTATTTAAATTGAATCAACTTAAATTTATTAGGTTGAACCTAAATACATTAAGTTTGCTCAACCTACATACATTAAGTTGATCCAACTTAGGTATATTAAGTAGGACCAATATGATTCCCTTTTTTGTTCAAGTAAAGCTATCTAATCATGTGGAATTGCTTTTCAAAATTTTTCCATGTTCATTCAATGTGAACGTTTTTTCAGTGTAATTTGTGCCTCTTTCCTTTTGTATTTTTCAATAAAGCATTTTTAATTCCTTTGTGTGTGATGATAAATAAACCTGCAATGTCTTTGCTTGACTTCATATGGAACCAAATCCGAGAAATAAACATCAACTACAAACATTTCTGTTTTACTTATACTGTTTAACTAATTAGGAAGATGTCACTTCTTATAATAATAATAATAATAATAATAATTATTATTATAATTATAATAATAAATAATAATAAAAAACTTTTCCAGGCTCTTGGACATGATTTTATGAGGTTCCGTTTATGCCAAAAATCTGTTTTTGTGTCCACTGTCTATGTCTTTGGTCGTCTCACTTTGTCGTCAGGACTTAGCAACCGTTGCTACTGTCGTTAGCTACTGTCATTAGCTACTGTCGATAGCTACTGTCGATAGCTACTGTCGTTAGCTACGGTGTTTGCTACTGTCGTTAGCTACGACGTTTCCCCGTGTTTTGTCGTTAGATGTTGCCACAGTCGTCAGAAAAGTCCTTTGTACGGCCGGTAAATTTTTTCCTGTACTACCACGGAACGAAAAAGAAATGTTTATCAAAGCAGACGTAGGGTTAAACCATGACAACACGTTTTTAAGATGAACTTTATTTTGATATTCCTCTCAAACGCGTATTGCCAGAAAGGGTGGGGGGGGGGGCATGCATACAATGCTTGACACGAAAACAAAGTGGAGCATTACCGCCACCACCTGATCTGGAGGCGAACTACTTCTATTTACCGGGAGAATGACACATAATAAATATAGACATTTCTGAAGACTTCTTATGAATGTGCTGTGTTCTGATGAAAACTGAAAAACGTAGCTGATTTATTAATAATAAAATTACAAACACATTGGTGTTGATTTAATGTATTTGTTCAGAAATAAACCCTCAAGTCATTAGTCCATGGCAATATTTATTTTTGCCGCTGAACGATTTCACGGGGCCTTGCAAGGAGGCCTTTAAAATATCTTCGATGAGTTGCCTTCTCCAGAATTTTAGTGGGTCAGTCACTAATTATGAATATAACAGTGAAAACTATCTGGTTTGAGCTTTTTTAATCTATTTATGTGACCATGAGATGAACTCTCGGGACCAGTATAAGGCTCTTGATAGCCCGTCTGATCCTCGTTTATCCATCAGATTTGTAACAACATATTTTATAAGAATCAGTCATTTTTCAAAATAATTTGAAATAATAGTTTCATCACAAGATTAAATTAAGCCATACTCTAAATAACTTTAAGCGAGAGCGTGAAACCGTTATGCGCTGCAGTCTTGGCGTTTGCAGGACATCGTGGATACTCACGAGAAATAATTTATACCGACCCGTGCAAAAGGCGCTATCTGGCGACCTTTGCAAAATTTGAAATACAGCAAGATCTAGGACACGATATGGTGAGAAAACGTAGCAGCGACACTAACTTAGCGGTTTGCTAAGAGATCTTCCTGGCGACCGCACGATGAAAGCGGCGGTAGCAAGCGACACTAGCAACGGTTGCTAAGGATCTTCCCCTACAATGACATGGTGAAGATGGCGTAGCAAACGATCTTCCTGACGGCATTGAAGCTTGGCACTAATAAGCAAACGACACTAGCAACGGTTGCTAAGGATCTTCCTGACGCCGTAGTTAGACGACATGGGATAAGGACAATGACAAAGATAAAGTTTAATGATAAAGCAAGCATAATAATCACAAAGTTAATACAAAGTAATAATCAAAGAATCATGGGCATGCAGAAGATATTGCTTAGTAATACATAGACATGAACCAATGTAAAATGAACTCGTTCAATAGACATAGAAAATGAGCCCAAAGCATAGACAGTGGACGCAAAAACACGATCAGTAGACATAGACAATGGACCAAAGACATAACAGTGGACGCAAAAACACATTTTGATATTTTTGGCACAAATGGAACCTCATATGATTTAACTTAATTTCATCAGAAAAAATAACCACATGAATGTCCTTATGAATATCTGCTGTCTGTTTTTGGTGTTACATTTGCAGTAAAATTTGCAAAAAGTAAAAGATAAATTCAGCAAACTTGATCTTGATCTGTACTGAGTAAAAAGGTAGAAAAAACCTAATAAAAATGTTAACCATTGATCTATTAAGCCTGTGAGTTTTCATCATCAGTTTTCATCATAGGAAAAAGAAACATTATATGTGCTGCATATACAATGAACTGTTGGTCCAGACACTGCATACAGTCCCAGCATGCATCATTGGTTCCTCTATCTCTGCAGGTCCCATCAGGCCGGTTTCCATTTCTTTTGGAGGACTTATGCAAGCACAAGTTAACCAACAGGTTAGTTTTAGAACCTACTACACATGTGACTGTCTATTAGACAAGAAAACCAACACGTTCTACTATCTTCGATCTTCTTTCCCAGCCCCTTTGTCCCGCAAAGATTTTGTCACTTCCAGATCTGTTATGGCTTCCCAATTGATACTCGCATGTACAAAATGCGTCTAAAACTTTTTTCAGCACTTACCAGTCAGAGTATCTCTTGATATATTATTAACAATAACAACCTCTTAAAAAGTTTCCTATAAATAAAAAGGTTTGTTTTAATGTTGACAAAGAAAAAAAAAATGAACGAAAAAAAAAAGTTACGAATCAGGACTGCATGATCCTTACTGTGCATATGCAATGTCAAACCCCAAATCTGGTTATACCAAACCTGTATTGGACAAGTGAAAATGTTTCTTTTTTATTCTGTTTCTTTTGACTGTAATTTACTCCCAAGAGTACGAGGGTACCAACACTTTACACAAACATGTTTTAAACGTGTTTAAAGAGTAAAATCCACTCAGTTCTCCTTTTTTCCTGTTGGTAACATAATAATACAAAAACAATCAAACAGAGAGACTGATTTCAAACCATGAGGCTGTCATTTTATAATGAATCATTGAGATCATCATTGTCTGTAATGACAACAACATAAAAACATAAAATTTTACAGTGTTGCAGTTACGCGACGCTCTTTTAAGTACAGTGCTGTAATTCAGTTGGTAAACCCTCCAATTTTAAGAAAGCATACATTTAAATTATGGAAGCTAATTTTTTATTTTTTATTAATGAATTACAAGTTGGGACAACAAACAATATGAAACTGTATGAATTACAGGAGCTAGTCTAATTCACGTTTCTTAACTGTCGCAATGTTGGTGAGGAAGTGGCGTTGCATTTGCGCATGATGGAGGCGATCGGGTAGCCATTACAGATTGAGTAGCCGTTACAGATTGGGCAGCCGTTACAGATACAGATCGGGTAGCCGTTACAGATTGGTTAGGCGTTACAGATTGGGTAGCCGTTACAGATTGGGCAGCCGTTACAGATTGGGCAGCCGTTACAGATACAGATCGGGTAGCCGTTACAGATCGGGTAGCCGTTACAGATCGGGTAGCCGTTACAGATTGGGCAGCCGTTACAGATACAGATCGGGTAGCCGTTACAGATTGGGTAGGGGTTACAGATTGGGCAGCCGTTACAGATTGGGTAGGCGTTACAGATTGGGCAGCCGTTACAGATTGGGCAGCCGTTACAGATACAGATTGGGTAGCCGTTACAGATTGGGTAGCGACAGATTTGGCTGTCCTCCTTAGTGTTACCTCTGAGCCGCCTCACAAATTTAAAATGTATGACCACACACTTTACACAAAATGACTAGAATTTACAGAATATGCAATGTTTAGCTCATTGTGTTCACACTGGACAAGCAAGGAGGGGCTTCTTCCTCATTTTCTTTTTCTAGTGTTTACTAGCTACCATCTACTGCTGGAAGAGGCTTGGTGCAAAATATCAAAGTGGTGAAATTCTCCCTTTTCTTCACAATGCTATTAATCAAACTGCAATTCTTAATTCCTCCTCCATGATCAATTTTCGAATGGTTCTTCTGTGAGTTAAAAGAGACTATATGTATATGTCACTACCAAATCCGATTCTCTGATTGGTCAAAGTTCAACCTGGTTGAACTTTGGTTTAACATGTGTTCAATGGCCACTCATAGAATCCGAAAACTGTCATAGAAACTGTGAGTGAACATGATTGTCTTCAATGCGGAAGATCGACCCATAGGCTTTTCATTGGAACTGGTCACTTGAATGTGCATTGCTGAGGGCAGTGTGAACGTAGCTTGACACTCTAAAAACTGTCTTGTAAACCAGAAAAAAAAAATCTATTTTATCCTAATTTTAATTATAGTCAACGTTGCTGCTGTTGCGTGATTTTTACTCATTCTTGGAAATTCCAAAAACAAAATGATTACGTACAATCCTCGTTTTGTTACATCATATAATTCAAAAATTTTCTGGTTGTTCTTTTCATTCATTGTGGAAAACACCTTTGCGTTCAATAGAGAAACTTATTTCTAGTTAGAAATTCATACTAATAATCATCATGAAAGGGATACTCTGGATGGTCACTCCACCTATTTAAAACAAAAAATCAGATTTAGTTTAATACTTCAAAACTGATAAAGTATTTGTCTATTAAAGTGTACTTGCATCTTCAGCTCCACAAAGCGGATATTTTTGTTGAGTGCTTCAATGGCTTTCATTTCCCCCTCCGTGAGGGCAAAGTCAAATATCTGCCAGAAAACATAATTTGTTGATACTAAAAACATCAGTGTGGATGTAGGAGAAAACATAAATAATATCATCAAATGAAAATGTGAAAACCACCTTGAAGTTGTGTTTGATCCTCTCTGGGTTAAAGCTCTTTGGAATCACCACAACTCCTCTTTGCACATTGAAGCGTAGAGCCACCTGAGCGGTGCTTTTGTTATACTTCTTACCAATATTCACCAGCAGCTCATCTTCCAGCAGAGGGGGGGACTTCAAATTTACCCTACAATAACGAAGAGCTTTTAACTAGAATTTTGGAGAAACCTACAGTATATGACAGAATTTGATCAAAATCTTAAGAAAAAAGAGGCAGCTTTCATTTTTACATCATTTTACTTCTTTTGGAAATTCTTTTTTTTTGGAATTCCTTGGCAACAGAGAGTTTTTTGGCTAACCACACCCACATTCCTTATATGTTCATATCGGGAGTCATATTGTTTCAACAAACAAATTTCCCACGAGTGGGATCAATAAAGTATTTCTGATTCTGATTCTGTTTCGTTCAACTTGAGCCTGGGTATCATACATTAAATTTTCACAACATTCCAATAAAAAATGTGTGAGCAACAGGGAAACATCAGTGTTGTGAGCTCGACACGCTAACGGCGTTAAAAGTCCACAAACTTATTTTTCCAATATTTTTTCCAAAGTAGTTTCCAATTGATGCTCAAGGAGTTAGGGGGTGATAGACTGAAATCTCCAGCAGGGGTGTTTGTGGTACAAAAGAGGTATTTTTTAAATTCAAGATGACAGTCTCTTCCCAAGGTCAAAGGTCAACGAAAACACGGTTGTGGTTGCAGAATAAAGGTTAACTTTGGCATGCGTATAAAATTTTGTGAATATAGCCTAAACAAAATTATTTTCCCCCCACATTGTAAAAATCACCTAAATTCACACTTTGTCACAAAATGGCCTCAAAGCCGTAGGTCCTGTGGTCATCCCATAATAGTTTCAAAACTTCTTTTGGATATTGTATATCCAAAGTGTACATGTCTTTTCGACACGTGACATGAATGAGTCGGATGTGGTGTGAGAATTCACTAGTTTTCCAAAATGAACTTCATATTACTCGAATGGGCCATTTCACATAAGAAAGCAAGCCTCAACAAGGGAGCAGAGATGTGAAAAATGAATTTAAAAAAAACATCTAGAGAGCTGATTCCGTGACCTTATGAGCTGAAACAGTCGGATGGATGAAATACATCACAACATGCAGAAAATGTATTCAGTTAATAGAGTTCAATACTTTTAGATTCAAAGTTCTAATTCAATAATAGAACTTTTAACTATATTGATAGATGGTCCATTGTTGAACTCTCTTACTAAGGATAGAATCATAAAAAAGTTCTATACTATTTAAATCCAGGTAGATAAACATCCATCCATCTCTTTTAGAATCTGGGGTCACAGGGTTGCTGGAGCCAATCCACCGACTGTTGGGCAATGGTGGGGTAAACCCCTGAACAGGTTGGTTAAATAATACATACATCCTAAAACTCATATGAACTACTGTCAATGCTTTTTCTCCAAAAATTTTTCACAAACGTTGAAATGAGAAAACCTCCAGAAAACTACTCACCAGGAAGAATCCCTGGAGGAGCCAAGTGGGCAGTAACCAACAACCACAATGTCATGCTGACGGCAGAACTCCAGGAGTTTGGGTTGTGTGAAATATGGATGGCATTCAACCTAACAGGCAGGGA
Organism: Oryzias sinensis; assembly: GCA_037389245.1. Taxonomy (NCBI): domain Eukaryota; kingdom Metazoa; phylum Chordata; class Actinopteri; order Beloniformes; family Adrianichthyidae; genus Oryzias; species Oryzias sinensis. The sequence continues at coordinate 19,633,426 of CM074499.1, read as the reverse complement.
ATAGAAAAATACAGCATGAAAAGTTATTCTAAGTGACTTTCCCTTTCATCAACAGTGAGCTCATGAATTCTTTCTAAAACATCAGTCCAAAAACTATGATGAGTTGCAGCTCATTGTTACGTAGAAATTGACTCCTCGCTTTGAGAAGTTAGACTTAATCCACATTTGAAAATGAACTTCTTCAAAATGGAAACCCATGAGTGTTTATCATGTCAACACAGGCCCAATGGAAGGAGCTGAGGGCCTGCTTTCAACACACCATCTGTAATGATTAATCAATTCAATCGATTACTTGAGTTATGTTCCCACAATCCAACCAGATTGATCTGTATGAGGCAAGTTATAAATCGAATTGAATTAGCCTAAACCATGAAAAGGTTGTTTCAAAATGAAATGAAATTAATTATATTGATACTGGAAAATACCATTTGGATTGAGACACGGTAGGTTTACTACATCGTAAGAACATCCAAGTGCATCTTTGCGGGCAACACATGTGATCCAGCAAAATAAGATCAAGCCATCAACTTTATGAAACTAAAATATGAATGGATTTGACATTGCTTCTTGTTACTTGTTTGTTTGTACACATATTTAATTTACACTTGATTATCTTACAAGAAATATAAGGAACCTGGAAAACTTCACCTGCAGTGTTCAGTACCAGGTATTTATTAGTGAGTCACACACTGGTTGAAGTTTTGGCTAAAGATGTCCTAGAGCGATTCTAGATCAGTGAACCGGATTGTTTGAAATGAACCAATTTTGACTATGAATCGTATCGGCAACCGCTGATAATGATAAAAATAAAGTGATTGTCAAAATGAATCGTTACACCCTTAGTACAGAAGAAGGTGGCCAATGATGTGCCTGGACAATGTTTATTTTTCAGTAACATTATCTACACAGAAAATTTTACTGACTCATATTGAGTCAGGAATCAGGTTAAATCTGTGAAGTGAAAGAAACACAGATTTTATACGTCATCCACTGAGTTTTTCACAGTATCTCTAACTTCTTGTGAGTAGTGTAGTGTCAAAAACTGGTACAAAACAAAACTGCACAGATGGCTCATAGCATAAATCAATTCAAGACTGTAAATGCTTTGAAGAAGCAAATGAACATTTGCACAAGTCTTGGTATGTTTTCTACTGACTATGTTTGTTTGTTTTTTATTCCTCATTGCAAATATTTTTTGGGAACATTTTACTTTTACCCAAAGAAGAATAGTAACCACCTTGTTGGAGGCTAATGGGGATCCCTAATAAACAGACCTTGCTTAAAACTTGTTCTCTAGGACTGCACAAACACATACCTGGCCAAGGTCTGCCAGCTATTCAATAAAATAATTTTCAAGAGGCTTGACAAAGAGCATTTGTTCATTGACAAAATGTCAACTTGTATTTTAAAAACATGTTCAAAACAATAGGTTGATGATTAAACAATTAATCATCAACTACTTTTAAAATAAATAAAAAAAGTTCAAGGCATTTGGAATTAACAGATGGCGTGCCATCTCAGATCTGTAGCCAAACCCAACCCTGCTTGGCTTCCAAGCTCAGACAAGGGCTGGCATGCTCAAGGAGATATGGGGATCCAGCTGGTAAACAAAATACAAGTTGTAGACAATAATTGACAAAAGTAACCAAACCAGGGACTTGGGTTGCCAGAAACTCCACTCCGTCATCGATGCGTCACTGCTTTCTCTTGTCAACACACATCCTTGTAACTGTCTGCCTATGAATACTATTGGGGAAATCCTAATAGGATGAAGAAATTGAGAGAAACATCGGCAACCTTGAAGGATGCATCTTTCTTTATCACTTTGTGAAGGATTAATCCATGATAGGATATAAAGCTGACAGAAAATAGGTCAGATTGCTGAAATGCAGACCTAAGATACGCTTTGAATCCTCCTCCTGCTTGCAGCTAAACTATGCTGAACATGCCTGATCCCGTCTGATCTCTGAAGCTTTGCAGGGTTAGAGCTGGTCAGTACTTAGAATAAAGACCAAGTGGGTTCACCAGATGCATTAAGATGTTTCTGATTTTATGGACATCCCTGAGACGACTTCTCCTTTTCCCTAGAATCAGTTCTTTTTAGGAGTTTTTCCTTACCGAGAAGGACGGTCTAGGAGCAGGGATGTTCTGTTTAGTCTGTTAAGTTTAGCAATTGGCAATTGTATTTAACTGATTTTATTTTTTGTATGATTAGTGAGACAACTGTGATGTAATATTGGGCTATACAAATAAAAATGAATAGAATTGAGTTGAATTTTGTCTAAAAGTCTCATTGACTCAAATCTTCATTTAACTTTTATTCTTTCAATCGTCACAGAACTACATGTGCTCGATATCTTGGCAATAAACAAACACTCAGATCAATTCAAGTTTATTATTCACAGTTTAATATTTATACAGCGGGGAAAATAAGTATTGAACACGTCAACATTTCTCTCAAAAACATATTTCTAATCGAGCTATTGACATGAAATTTTCAACAGATGTCAGCATCAACCCAAGTAATGCACACATAGAAAGAAATCCAAACATTTATGTCCATAAATCAGGTTATGTGTAATAAAGTGAAATGGCACAGGGAATAAGTATTGAACACGCTAACTGAAATTTATTTAATACTTAGTGCAAAAACCTTTGTTGGTGATTACAGCCTCAAGACGCCTCCTGTATGGAGAAACCAGTTGAATACATTGCTCAGGTGTGACTTTGGCCCATTCATCCACACAAACTGCCTTCAAATCTTCAAGGTTCCAGGGGTCTCTTCTGTGAACCCGGATCTTCAGTTCTTTCCAAAGATTTTCAATTGGATTCAAGTCTGGTGATTGACTGGGCCATTCTAGCAGCTTTATTTTCTTTTTCTTCAACCAGTTGAGTGTTACCTTGGCTGTGTGCTTGGGATCGTTGTCTTGTTGAAAGATCCACCCTCTTTTCATCTTCAGCAGCCTGGCAGATGACAGCAGATTCTGATCAAGAATGTCTCGATACTTTTCTCCAGTCATTATTCCTTTAATGATATGAAGTCTACCAGTACCACATGCTGAAAAACAGCCCCAGGCCATGATGCTCCCACCTCCAAACTTGACTGTTGGTATGGTGTTTTGGGGGTGATGTGTGTTGCCATTTTTCCTCCAAACATGTTGTGTCTTATAACATCCGAAGAGTTCAATTTTGGTCTCATCTGACCAGAGTATCTTCTCCCAGAATGTCATGGGTTTATCCAAATGTTACAAACTCCAAACGAGCTTCAACATGCTTCTTCTTCAAAAATGGAGTCTTGCGTGGTGTGCGTGCATGGAGGCCATGGCGGTTGAGTGCATTACTTATTGTTTTCTTTGAAACAACGGTACCTGCTGATTCCAGGTCTTTCTGAAGCTCTCCACGAGTGGTCCTGGGCTGTTGGAGAACCCTTCTGATGATTGTTCTGACTCCTCTGTCTGAAATCTTGCGAGGAGCACCTGGCCGTGGCAGGTTTATGGTAATGCCGTGTTCTTTCCACTTCCGGATGATGGCCCCAATGGTACTCACTGGAGCTTTTAGAAGTTTAGAAATGCGCCTGTAACCAATGCCTTCAGTGTGTTTTGCAACAATAAGGTTGCGTAGGTCTTTGGACAGCTCTTTGCTTTTACCCATCATGCAATGCTTCTTGTCTAACACCTTGCTGGTGAGAAACCTTTTTTAAAAGGCATCAATCAGGACCATACCAGCTGATATTACTTTGCACTAATAGGGGCATGTTAACCTTCTGAATACTGACAAACTCCAGCTGCTTTCTTGGCTTGCCAGACCTTTTTACCCCTCTTTTTCTTCCTGTGTTCAATACTTATTCCCTGTGCCATTTCACTTTATTACACATAAACTGATTTATGGACATAAATGTTTGGATTTCTTTCTATGTGTGCATTATTTGGGTTGATGCCGACATCTGGTGAAAATTTCATGTCAATAGCTCGTTTAGAAATATGTTTTTTGAGAGAAATGTTGACGTGTTCAATACTTATTTTCCCCGCTGTATATCCCAATATTACGACAATAGTCATCTCAATGGGCTTCATACTGCCCTGCACTCACCGTGCAACAATACATTTATGAAATATCTGGCTGTGTTTAGGCTTTGGTGGGCTTTGAACATCAAAATATCATCATTACACATGCCGGAGGATGAACACTTTTTTTGTTGTTGCTGGGAACTAGTATTAGCACTTTCAATTTTACCAGCAGTTGCAGTGGGACGCACCTGGTTGGAAACAGGTTTGTGTTTGAGACCTGGTTTAGTCAGCAGCAGCTCCAGCTGCCTGCGGTTGAAGTTGGAAACTCCCAGAGACTTAACCAGCCCTGCATCTTTGCACGCTTCCAAGGCCTTTGACAAGAGAAGGTGCACAACTTTAAGTATTTGTGGCAATGATATGCAACGGCTTTCTGAGATTTAAAATTTAGTGCACAGTACAGAAAAGGAATTCTTAAGCACCTCATTATTTAAAAAGAAGAACATTTTCTGCCTGGAAAATATGATTTTTAATCTTTTCTTCTCTTTTCCTTTTGAAGTTGTACTCCTCAAATTATCAGTCATAACTAAAATAGTTCTAGTTTGATTGAATTGATCTACTTTTCTATCCTAGTTACACCACATTGTACTCACCTCCCATGTTGCACAGAGGTCTGTGGGGTGATAAATGTATTGTCCGTTCTTATCTATGGGATAAAACTCCTTTCCAGGCTAAAAAAAAAACAAAATGAACAAACAAAACAAGTTCCACCAAAGTTGGAAAAGATAAATGTTGTGTGATGGTAACTGTTGAACATCATGGAAATTATTTAGAAACTTGGTTTTACTTGAACAATCATAAAAACGCATCTGTTAAATGTTATGGTCAAAAAAATAAAAATATTGTTATCAATATTGTCATATTAAATATGATTAAAGCCAATTTTTCCTTTATTGGTCATCAATCTCTTCACCTAACAGAAGATGGATTTGCTCTAGCATGACCCTGAGGGGAATTCAGCAATATTTTGATGGATGGTCATTAATCTACTGTTCAATATTATGTGGTCTGTAAAATGTAAAGAAGTACTTTAAAGGCCATGGGAAGCTCCACGATGTAAAGATCCACATAGTCCAGTTTCAGGTTTTTCAGGGTTCTCTCCAGTGCTGGTCTCACTAGCTGGGGTGGATGGAAAGTATTCCAGAGCTGAAAAAGACAGCAGGGTCTCATTGCAAATTTTAATCAGAGCTCAACAAATATTCACTTTAGAACCACAAATACACAAAAAACAGATTTGATGTTTTGACCTTTCCACAGTAAAAGATGTCTTCTCTTCTGACGGTTCCATCAGCAATCTTTTCTCTGATGGCTTGGCCAACTTCATGCTCATTGAAATACACCAACGCTCCATCAAAGTGCCGATAACCCACATCTATGGCCAGCTTGACACACTCACGAGCAGTGCCTTTCGGTGTCTAAATTCACATGCACACAAAAATCAATAACCAGAAACATTAAAAACGATTTGTTTCCTTGTATTTCAACTTCTCAGCTAAAAAGTGCTACATTGAAGTGTGTCTTTTTAGATAAACACACATTTAAGTGGCACACACACCATGCGTTGGCTTAACCCTTGTGCTATCTTAGATGACCCCACCCTTACACTGACGTGTTCTCCCTACCATGACAAAGTTGGATATATGTGGAAAGATTTCATGTAATCCATGGACACCAGTGAAGATCACAAATCATTGAAGAAAAAAGGTTCAGAGCACTGTCTAGTGGGTCTAGATGACCCAACTCCCAATGTTAAAGTGCCTAGGATAGCACAAGGGTTACACATTGACATCCACTTGTATTTTTCAAGGCTGTTTTCTCATTAGCCTTATGTCAGTCGTTCCCAAAGAGCATTTGATTTAGAAGTACACCTGGTACTAAACACTAATCACCCTTTGTTTAGCCTTGACTATTGATCAGCTCAGCAGGGCTGCACCGTTCCAAATGAACACAAACTATTTCACATATTTGTCAGCCAACGTGTGCACGATCACTCATGCACACGTTGCATTCTCAGGTCACGATTTCACACAGAAGCGTTCTTCTACCCACCGTGCGAGGGTCTCCGTAGGTGCCCAATCCCAGAAGTGGAATTTGATTACCATCACTGAGAGGAATGCTGTGGTTTTTCACAGTGAGATTCATTTGTGTGTAAATCTGTGCACAGCAGCTAAACTGGTCTCTAGCCTCCCTTGAAGATAAAAGTGGCTGGCCTTGAACATTGACCCCTGGTTACTTTATCTACCATCTGTGAATGTGGAAGGTCTCTGACTGGATACAAATAGTCAAACCTAGCAATGCTTTTATGCAGCAATAGTACAACATTGTGCACCCTATTTCATATATTTTATTTTTAAGAGAGCACAATGTAGGACAGAAACGTCTATCACCACCATAGGTAAGATACTTCTTCTTGAATAAACAAAGTTTATTCATGTAGCACTTTTCCCACAAACTACTTTACAATGCAGATCAAAGCTACCTGAAAACAAGATAAAACAAGAAGTAAAACACATTTATCAACCCAACCAATACAAAATAATTTTTTTTATTCATCTGCTTATGGCCTTGGAGGAGTAATACACAAAATCAGTCTTTTTAACAGTATGTTTTCTAACTGTGCTGCACCGTTTGGTTGAGCAGGGAATCAAAGTTAGAACCATCAAATTACAAAACCACAGCAACATAAAAACTCACTTAAATTAAGCCCACTAAAATAAAAGCCCAGTAAAAAAAAGATCTTCAGGTGTTGTCAACGGAACAAAGAGAAAAATGCAGAGTTTTTATTGCTTGATCCCCTCTATTTAAAATTTGTGCGTCTGGGATAACCAAAAAACCCGGAGTTTATGATCTAAGACAGGGGTCTGCAGCCTTTAATGCTGTAATTCTTCTATTTATTTATTTTTTTAGTGTCGTTCTAAATAAATTTACCCAAAAAAAACAGTGTTATTAAAGTTTTTTTCTATATTGAATTATTTCTTTTATTTTTTACAGCAGCACATACTGGTCCTTTCAAAATAAAAGAGACTCTTATTTTAAATAAGATCCTCTTGCTGCAGCAAAATTACTTAAATTAAAAATGCAAGAGTGTCAAACATGACATTTTGTATCATTAGCTAGCCGTCAAAAAAAGCATGTAGTGGTCAAATACTATAATGCTTCTAAGGTGGCCAAGTTGTAGTGTGTTACAAACAAATTCTGCCGTTACTATAAACACAGTTAATAAAATATGACTGACTGACTGACTGAGTTATCTCCTACTCTTCTGTTGCCCTTAATGCGCCTTAAATATGACATAATTTGGAGGAAAAAAAAACATTTATTGATGGTGCGCCCATATAGTAATCTGGTGCACTGTATGGAAAATACTGTACTTAATTGTCACTGAAGTCAATGCCAAAGATTCAATTGGTTTCAAAGACTCGGCTGATAAATTAAAATTTGTTGCTTGTAGTTTTAAATCGTAACTCACACTTAAGTAGCACCACCAATATCTGACAGTTTAGATTCACAGCTACACGTAAAAAGAAAACATTTTATAAAATAAACAAGGAAACAATAGCTCTTGGTTGAGGGCGTTTAGTCTCCACCTATTTGACCTCAACCAGCATTCCTCTGATTCCAGCCTTTCTTCACACTGCAACAGCAGCGTTTAACATCTCTGTTAGAAGGATCATAAATCAGGAGGGTAAAACTCCTCAAAGTTCCCTCAACTCTCTGGAGCAAAGGTTTTTTTTTTTAACTTTAGTGGGTGGCAATGCACAGAAGACATGTAAAGTGTCGGCTTAGCCAACGAATCAAGCTTCTCCACCACAGATACATCAAAACTCAACAAATATTTTAGGAAAAACACGGGAAAATTTAGCTTTAATCAATTCAATGGTTTTAATTCAATGAAGATTTAAAGAACATAGACAGGAGGTCGGGGGGGAGGGTATTCCAAAAAGCATGTTTAAACTACCCTGACTTTAAGCCTGAACTCTGGCTGCAGTCCGCCTGAACTTTCTTACTCTGGGTATGTCGGTTCCAAAAGACCGGTTAGTATTTTGCGTAATTACGCTCAACTTTGTAACCCTGGGTTAATGGGCGTGCACAGCAAGTACATTAAGACACTCTCCGGAGTCACCACACCATGGAAACGCGTGGAGAACAATAAAGAGTGCTATACTTCATATATATATATATACAGTGATCCCTTGCTAAAACGCGGTTTACTTTTCACGGTTTCGCTACTTCACGGATTTGCATCGTGCATTGTGTTCTGTATTCTGATTGGCTAAAAAGTCACTCCGCTTCTTCTCTACCTGTGTGTCAATAACTTTGCAGTTTAATATGTTCATGTACGTAAATCAGTTTGCCAAATTTACGACACGTACGTGCAAATCATCTTGCAATTTCGAGTTTCTCTAAACCCATAGAAAACAGAGTGACAACAACTGCTTATCACTACATTCTTCTCCCTAACAAACACACCTGCACCGCGGGCTTCAACAGGAGAAAATACTGCAGAGCGGAGTCAGGATGCAGCGGCTCAGTCTAAAAGCAGTGAAATACACCTGAGTCACTATTTGTCCCACTGTACTTTGTATTTTTTTCATTATCATTTTAAATTTTCTCCCGTTTAATCAAATTACTCGACATTCAGTGATCCATGTGTGTGGCATTGAGTCATAGGCCTTCTTGTAATCAATCCAGGCTGTGCACAGGTTGGTATGTCGTGACTTGCAGTCTTGAGCGACTGTTCTGTCGACCAGGAGTTGGTGTTTGGCTCCTCTGGAATCTCTACCAATGCCCTTCTGTGTGTTGCTTATGAATTGATCCATGTGCCTATTTATCTTGGTTGCAATGATGCCAGACATGAGCTTCCATGTTGTGGAGAGACAGGTTATTGGCCGGTAGTTGGATGGGACTGCACCCTTTGAGGGATCCTTCTGGATCAGGATCGTTCGCCCTTCTGTTAGCCATTCGGGATGAGTCCCATCTCTTAGCAGCTGGTTCATTTGTGCTGCCAGGCGCTCGTGGAGTGCGGTAAGCTTCTTTAGCCAGTAGGCATGTATCATGTCAGGGCCAGGTGCTGTCCAGTTCTTCATACCTGAGATTCTTTCTTGGATGTCTGCCACTGTGATTGTTACTGGATTCTGTTCAGGGAGGTTGCTAAGTTCTTTGCTCAGAGAGACCAGCCACTGGGCATTGCTGTTATGTGCTGTTTCTTTCTCCCATATACTTTTCCAGTACTGTTCAGTTTCTAGCCTTGGTGGGTCTGCTCGGCTGTTTTGACCCTGCCACTGAGCATACACTTTTGCAGGTTGAGTTGCGAAGAGCCTGTTTATTCATCTGGCTTCATTGTCTCTTGTGAACCTCTTTAGGCGGCTGCTCAAGGCTAGGAGCCTTTGTTTGGCAGTTTCCAGAGCTTCAAGGAATGGGCATCTGGCTGTATCTCTTAGGTACTTGCTTTCTCATTGTACCTCTTTCAGCCTCTGTCAGCTTACTCACATCCTTCCGTGTTGCCTTGATTTTGGCCTCTAACCGTTGTTTCCATGGTGGGTACTGTTTTCTTCCATGGTTGCTCTTATAGCCAAGCATCTCAAGGATCACTGCTGCTGAAGTGTAAACCAGTTCATTGGTTTCTGTGATGGTTGTGGTAGGAATTGCCCTCAATGCTTCATTCACATTTTCCAGTAGACATTCAGGCAGGACATCACTTAACCATTGTAGCTGGTGTCCGGGTTGCCTAGTGTTCATTGTAGACATGATCTTGTCTTTCAGGTCAGCTGCTGCCTCGGTCAGTGTAATTGTGGGGCTGTGTACCCAATCTCAGGGTGGGAGTGTGGTATAACCTCCTCTCTCCTCTCTGACCAGTTGTTCTGGCTCTCCCGTGGCATTGTATTGTATTGCTTCAATCTCAAGCTGTGATATATATATATATATATATATATATATTCCCAGCCACCGTACAAATGGAATGGTATCCCACAATTCCTTGCGCTGCCGATCTAACAGCAGCACCAAAGTTACACCTACGTAATTGAATTAAGCATAACTTTTTGGAATACCCCCCAATCCTTTAGCAGGGCTTATTCTGTGCATGATGTTTGCGTTTCTCAATTTAATAGTTTTATGCTTGAAATCCTGCATACAAATGTTTCATTTTTCCTTGGAGAGACTTTAAAGTGCCTTCTAAGCCAACCAAAACCTTTGATTTTTGACTATTAGATCAAAGTTTTTTGTCATTACAAACATTTGATTGTGGCTGATTCCATGTTAATTTTTCAGAAATATGCTTTCTTTGTGATTCTGATTTTGTCTTTGTGTGCAGGCGAATGGGTTTGAGTGCAAATAGGATGGACAGTTGCTGGAAAACTCAGCTAAAACTCCTAGCTGTTGGAGAGAGGAACTGTCACTATCCCCAGATGGGGGCAGTCTTGTTTAGCATGGCATGTGAATAATTGTAGCAAACCTTTTAAATGCTACCAGTAAATTGGAGCAAAGTTTTTTGTGTCCTTTTTGCATCAAATTTATTTAGAGTTTTTTCTCTAAAGAGAAAAAAACAATTCTCAGTTTAAACCAAAATAATTTTATTCCAGTCAGTATTTTATATATAGGACCCGATTGCAGATAAATCTAAGGAAATGCTCGCTCTTTGGTGTCATGCTGCATTCACATCCCCCTTGCGCATTTGAGTGGCCACTTTCAATGAAAAGTCTATAAACAGAAACGTAAAGATGATAAAAAAGAATTATGTCTTTTACAGATTTTACTCATTTCCCATTGACTCGCCAAAAAACAGCAGAAAGAATCAAACAGGTTAAAATAAAAATATAGCATAAAATTAAAATAAAGTAAAAGCCCTCAGCATAGATTTTTTTTAACATGATTAAAATATAAAATTAAGGATATTGCAAATACAAAAGTAAATACAAAGAAATGCAAATACAGACTCCACTGCATAAAAAAAAAACATAATGACTTATAGTTTTGGGGGCTCTGCTCATTAATCTTAAAAGACTTCCATGTTGAAAATAAATAAATTAAAAAAAAAAATATTTTGTTAAATTTCTTACTGTGACCATTTTATTCAGGTTTTTCGTACTTCAACTAGAAAGGCTGCAGGTCACAACCACTCTTGACCAAAGTAAAAGACTACGCGAAGGCTTTATTTCCCTTAATTAAAATAATTTTTAGAGGCTGTGGTGCAGATGTAGAGCGGTTGACTTCTGATTGGAATATTGCAGGTTTGGATGCCGCCTTGCCCGACCATGTGTCAAAGTGTCCTTGGGCAAGAAACTGAACCCCAAATGGCTCCTGGTGGTTATAGGTTGGCGCCGGAGTTTGGCAGCGGAGACGCCATCTGTGTGTGTGTGAATGGGACTGTGACTGTAAAGCAATTTGGGTCTTCAAGAAAGGTAGTAAAGCGCTATAAAAGTATGCAACATTTTCACAAACGTTTTGCCAAAGAGCCATCTCTCAAATCTTGAGAGATAAAAGCAGTTCAAAACTAAAATAATTAAGCATGAAGGAACATTTTCTACTGTGCAGCTATAAGTCTGTGTGAGAATGGATCATCTTAGGAAGTTTTGGATTATCCTGAATATGGCTGACATCATGCATATTAATTTATGCCCATTGGTATGAAAATAAGTCTCAGACGACCTTGTGAATCAAAATTACACACGCACAAAAAAATATCTGTGGAGTCGATCCTGTAAAAATAGACCTAAAACTCCTCATGTAGGAAGTGCTGAAATCGTGTCTTTAGGTTGTTTAGTCTAGTCTCAGTTTGTTTTGACACCCCCCTCCCCTCACACCCACCTCCTCGAAGAACAGGATGAAGGAAGGCATTAGAAGTGCAGACAAAACCTGCCTCACTAATGCAAACATGCTGTTACAGCTGGAAGATGAAATCAGGATGATGCAGATCTAAATGTATGTATGTACATCTGTAGCAGCTGTCTTTCAGATAACTCACTTAAAAAAAAGCCTTGGTTAAATCTAAATGTTCTTGGGATTGTTCTGTGATTTTACGAATTCTTTATTTGTCTTTATTGTCATTCAGATTAGGAGGAACAAAACTGTTAAAAGACCCACTCCTATAAAAGAACTGTTTTTGGTGTTTTTAACATGCTCTTGTGGCATTTTCCTGAGCATGGAGGACAAATGTAAAGAAAATTAAGCTTAAAATTGCACTTGTTGAAAAAAATGTCATATTTGTGACGTTGAAAATACGCTGGGGGGGGAGGGGGGGGGTCAAAGGCTCCCCGCTCCACTCCATTCTGATGCATCCACTTGCCGACAAAAAGGTCTTTGTTTTCCTTGTCTGAGTGGAAATGTGGCTTAAAACCGTTCGGCTGGATGGCTCCAATATTACTCTCCATTTTTGTTGCACCGGCAGTGTAAAGGCCTGTACACAGGGACGAATTTCGCTCGCGATTTTCGCCGACGTTTAACGCCTCGTGACTAAACAAAGGGCACCAATGTGAGTGTGCACACCGACGCGAAAAAACGCCACGCGTCAAAGCGTCACTTTTTAAAAAACGCCTCGGGTTCGTTTTTTTTGGTTTGACGTGCCGCATCGAAATCTATTCGACCAATGAGAATGGCGCTTTTGCACACGTGTCTGGAGCTTCTGAAGTTACACTAAAACACAACTTGGGGGCGCTCAAACACAAAACTGCCTTTCTTAGCACACATACAAGCGAATATGATAGACGCCGAGTAGCGTCTACACTGCCGCGACGAAATAATGACGGACATTCTAAAATATCCCAGAACCAAGCACCAGTTGGAGCAACTGGTGCTTGAAATATTCATGTTTTCTTTGTAAGATTCTGACAAGCGCATAAATACTTGCTCTCTTCTTCTAGGTGAAAAGCAACATTAAGAAGCGTAAAGTTGCGCAGCGCCACCTTGTGTACAGGAGTATTTCTGTTTTACATTAAGCGCCATCTAATGTCAGGGAATGAAATTGCATGTTCACTCGGCTCATCGTCAGCAAAAATCGCCTGGGTGTGAACACAAAAAACGTGTTGAAAAACGCTGGCGAAAAACGCCTGGCAAATATTTGTCCCGGTGTGTATGGGCCTTTAGACTCGGGGTGTGAGGGACTGTAAGCTAGCGGGACAGAGGGTAAAAGCAGTGATCATGGGAAATCAGGACAGGCTTACTCAGAAGCAAATTTCGAAAGAACTACTGCCGCTCTGCAGACAATATTTCCTAGAAAACGACATAGGTTTTTAGATTTTGATTTAAAACAGCATAATCATAAATATGAAAAACACTTTTACAAAAGATCAAAAGATGATCAGGGTGGGACCTTAAACCAAATCTAGCTGTTCAAGAAATTCTTCTCTAAAAACAGTTAAAAGAAAGTTTTATTTTAACAGCATATTAAATTAATCTTATCCCTGTGGTGCTTAAAACTATGATCTATTACTACAACCTTCCTCTCAAAGCAGTCTAATAATCAAACCTCTACAGATGATTTGTGTTCAGTTCTACAGACGGTGGTATTTTAATTCTTGCTCCAAACTTTCTCACCTTTCCTCCCATGCTTTTTTTTATGTTTGTGTTGTTTCTGACAGTAAAACGTGCAGTTTTTTTTTCACACTAAAGGTTTTGGTGACGCTGCTCTTTAAGCATAGACTAATCAGAGTGAAATAAATATTCTAAACTATTTGGAATACCTACTCTTTTTACAAGATATAACATATAATTCAGCTACCTGATGTTATTTTTGGTATTGCTAATAGTTTCTTGTTTGTTTATGAAAATATGAGTGTTATACTGTGATATATTTTTATTTAATATGTGTCTGTGTTGTGTTTCAATTGAATGTCATTTAGGGTTCAACAATAATAATTTCATTTCTTCCCAAGAATCTGACAGAAAATCTGAGCAGGAGGCTTCTCCAGAACTCTGCTGCACGAGTTCTCACAAAGACCAGGAGGCGGGCTCACATCACCCCAATTTTAAAATCCCTGCATTGGCTCCCCATATGCTTCAGGATTGATTTTAAGATACTTTTAACTGTTTTTAAATGTCTTAACGGTCTTGCGCCTTCTTATTTATCAAATCTTTTAGTAAGATATGAACCCTCGCGGACCCTGAGATCCTCTGGCACTGGACTGTTAACCATTCCAACTGTAAAAACTAAAACCTATGGAGAAGCTGCATTTCAGCACTATGGTCCCCGTTTATGGAACAGTCTGCCAGATGACCTGAGAGCCGCAGAGAGCATTAATGCTTTTAAGAAAAGGCTTAAGACCCATCTTTTTAACCTGGCTTTTAGCTAATGCTTTACTGCTTTTATGTATTTATTTATATGTACTTTTTATTTTATTTATTTATTCATCCATTTTATCTTGTTTTATGAACTTGCATCTGATTTTTAACGCGTTATTTTAATTTACCTTATTTTAATGTTTTTATCAATATGTTTACTTGTTTATTCTCATTTTTATTCATTTTTATTTCCGGTGCTTCCTCGGCTGGAACCCCTCCCTCTGGGTCGGCTGCTGTTCAGCCGCTGCGGCTCTAGATGGGGACCTGCATCGCCACTTAGTTGTGGTGGAGCGGTCCCCACCTGTGATGCTGCATTTGGCTGTCTATGCGGCTGTTCACAAAGGGGGAGGTTCCAATTATCAGCGTTTCCTGCATCCTGTTTTGTGCTCAGCCTATTTCTCATTGTCCTTTGCAATCACTTAGGGGTGGGAGGTGTGAAAGGAGTGGGGGGCTAGGTACGGGGAGGGGGGCCCTATTTATTTATTTATTTTTTATTTATTTTTAAATCGTCTGCTTGTTTTTATATTTTGTTGTGTTTTAATGTAAAGCACTTTGTGTTATATTTTTATATGAAAAGTGCTTTATAAATAAAGTTTGATTTGATTTGATTTGATTTGATATGATGTAGTTCGAAGTGTAGCAAACCAGGATTACAGGAATATTTAAAGAATTGTACAAATCTAATGACACTAAAAAGGATTCTAATTTTTCTTTTATGATATAACTGTAAAGAATATTGAAATATAGCTGCAGAGTTTCCATGTAAAGCTATGCATCCCATTATTAATGTTCAAGTATAGATCTCAGAGGTTCCATTGTTGCTTCATTTAATGAATAACATTTTTATTGATTGCAGAGGCCAACTATAAAACTAAGAGCACAGCAGTTGGCAACAATGTGAAGCAATAGTGTCATTCTAAGTTACTATGACTGTATACAGTTCTAGTAAATCCAAAGAGTGTTTATTTTATTCAAAGCTGCAATTTGTTAGAAAACTAAAGACGTCTACTTTCACACCAAATACTCCCTCAAAATTCAGCTCTCAAATTTGGAACTCCAAAAAGTTGATAGACTGATCCACAGGGCACGAATCCTAAACACATGTAAAATGGACTAAAATATTAGTAGTGCATAGTTAAAGCCACTATGCATATTGCAAAAGCGAAGCATAGGATTCAATCATAAAGTGGGTTATTATGAACTCTCAATTACAGTAAAACAAAAAGGTTACATATGTAATACGATATGAATGCCAATAATTTATGAAGCTAAAAACAAACATACAAAAACTGTTTCAGGAAAGAGAAGGAGAATATTTGCCAGAAAAGAAGATTCAATTAGAAATTACATCAAACAATGTTGCAATGTTGTGTAAGAACGACCCAAAAAAAGGTATTTCTGTCTGTGGGGTGATGTTTAGCATGGAGGAAAGTAAGATGAGTAAAAATGTGGCCATATAAAAAAATTATATGACCACATTTGGAAATGATGAACTGCTGAAATAATTTATACTCATATTTTTGCTATTTAAACCAGCTTTGAACAGTTTTCCTATAGCTGTAAAACGTTCTGAAACTTTGTCTTTCACTACTTTCTTCTCCTGTGTTACTACCTAGCGTGCAAAGCATCACAGAGAAGTGAGGGTTCAGCTGCTTTCATAGCTAAAGGATGCAGAAAAGGAGATCCACAGACACAGGCCTAATAAGATTAAACCCGGTAAATCTCAAACCTGCAAACACTCTGGACTCCATTTGGACATTCTTCACTCCCCAAATGGCATGTTATCTCCTCTTTCGGCAAAGATAAGATCATGGCTAGCTCCGTTGTAAAAAGACAAAATAATTGGGATTTTTGTTGATGTAGTCACTCTTTGGTGGGGACTGTCACATCCTCAAATGATAGAGGAGTTTAAAAAAATGGATTCATCCATTTGAAGGAGATTTTTCCAACCTTGATGTGGCTTTTATGTATTTTTAAAACCATTTATGTTTTTTTATCTGAAAAAACAAAACAAATTTATGGATTTGTTTATTAAAATATTTTTTTTCTTTTACTGCTTTAGCGCGTTTTCTTTGAAAGAGTGTGCTTTTCTCTACCAGAGAAGAACATTTTTGCTGAAATATCATAAAATCAAAACAATTAAACAAAAATAAATATGTATTTATGATCCAACCAGGATGAATGAAATAAAAAAACATGTATATATATTTTTATTTTTTCTGATTGGTTTTTTACCTTATCCACAGAGTGTGAAATTGAAATTTGTTTTCCAAGAAAATCTGAATCCTGGGTGCCACGATATCTCACATACATGTGAAATATATAGAGACGGATAACATCACTTATGCACTCTATTAAAAGAGAGAAAAAGCCACAATTAAAGATAACAAAAAGTGGCTATAAAAGAGCAAATACACATGCCTAACACAGCTTTCAGTAGATTTAGGAGAAGAGAGGAAAGCAATTTTTTTAAAGTGTCGTAATCAATTCTTAACAGTCGTATATTTGGGGGTTTTCTCAGTGTTTTTAGTGTTATGATACCAAGCCCTTAGTGTTATTTCTTAACAGGCTAGAGACTGGTGCAGACATCTGGCTTTGATTAGAGGATCATTTAACCTCTTTCTGTCTACATGCCCAGACTGAGTAGACTGATTGAATTTACAGAGGGGGCTTAGTTGGTACAAAATGTTTATAATGCAGTCTAGCAATTATTTCTGCTCCTCTTGCCAAGTCTGGGAGACGACTGCATCTGTGTGTGTGGCTTATTTATGACCTTCTTAGCATCCTTGATCCTCCTGGAAGACAGCGTGCACATCTCAGCATTAGGAAAATCTGAAATGGAAGAATTTAAGACTAGATGCAGGATGCAAGAGCATGCGATTCAAGCTGAAGATGCAATGAGCAAGCTGTGACTTCCAGATATTTCTGCTTTTATTCACATTTTTATTGCAACTTTGTTGGTTTTCAAGGCTTGCAGGCTGCACTTTTCTCAAAATGCCCCCAAAGGAGCTCCAGATGTTGAGTGATCATTAGAATCATTAGTCACAGAAAAAAAGTCTATCCTGCCATTGATGTGAAGACTATTTCCATGTGTGCATCCATGAAAGCTTTTAAAAGAGAGGGAAAAAAACACCTTGCAGAGCTTCAGGTTTATTGTTTTCTTGAAATAAACTTAAAATATAATTTAAAAAATCCAGAAATAGCCCCTAAAAGACAATTATTTCACTAGTCTAGGAGTCTGCAACCTCCGAAGCTGCATGTGGCGCTTCTTATCCTCCATTGTGGCTCTCTGATTAGAGGAAAAATAAAGTTAATAAACTTTAAAAAGTTACTGTAAAGTGTAAAGTAAGTAGTGAAGTAAAAAAGAAGTACCGTAAACTAACTCGAACTGTATCCAACTCATTCACAAACAGCTGAAGGACAGTATGAATCACAAGGTCAGTAAACACAACCATGTGTAGACACACCAGATTATAAACCAGAATTTCTATTTTTGAGCAATTTCAAGGCTTTTAAATGTGCCATATGACTCCAAAAATGCAGTAAGGGTCACATAAAGATCCACTCCAGTAATAATTGTGTTTTTGGATTTTAACATTTTTCTGATGATGGAGGACATATATAAAGAAAATTACGGTTAAAATTGCTTTTCTGATCATCTCTTTTATTAAAATGGTTGTGAATTAGGACCAGACAAAAAAAAAGCTTGTGGTAGCGCTAAAGCTGACAGGTCACAGGCGCCCTGCTGATACATCTGATGCATCCACTGGCAGACACATAGATCCATTTATGTCTTTGTTTTCCTGATCTGAACCGGTGTCTGGATCAAAACTGTACGGCTGCATAGCTCCATGATGGGATATTAAAGAAGCTTTACTCTGCACCAAAAGTCCCGTCCACAACTCAGAGGTGAATTTCTAACAAACTACTGGGACTCCACAGAAACCAAATCCTAGAAAAATACACAGGTGAAAAGATCATCTGAGAGGGTGTTTAATTAGCTCTGATTTCGATTTAGAAAATGTAACTCATTTCTGGATGAGATGCACCACAAACCGTAAAATAAGCTATTTTTTAATCGCTTATGACAAAATACTTTTTTTGTTAACTTGTCCACCTTCAGTGTCATATTTTTCTAAATACTTTGAGGCTTTGTTGTCAGTGAAAAATCGATCTAAATGGCTCTTTAAAATCTTTTTGACCCCTGACAAGTCTATTAAAAAATAGAAATCTGGAAATGAGAAAAATAATAAAATCAGGAATTGGTGAGTTATTTTAACTTCTGTTAGAGGGGCGCTCATTACGAGATAAAGATGTAAATAGAGAGCTACTGAAATGTGTCTGAAATCTTCTAAAGAGATTCAAATTTGAGATAATGTTAAGGTATTTCAGGTTAAAAGGACGGAAGATAGTATCAAATGATGTCAGCCCGCCCCCCTCACAACTAGTCACGCTCCAACTGCGACTCCCTGCTCCATCACTTCCACCTCTTTCCCTCTTCTTTCTCATAAGCAGCAGCAGCCGCTCTCTCCCAAAACCCGCTTTCACCCAGCAAACTGTGGTTGCAGTTTTTTTTTCTTCTTCGCAGCTGTTTGCGGAATCTGCTCTGAATGGCGCTGCGCGCTGCGCTCCTCTGCGCACTGATCGGCGCTCTGCTTGGTCAAGGTAAGTCCCCATTGCGCTTTTTTGGGTATCTCGTGCGTAATGGCAACTTGTTTTTTTTTTTAACTTAAATACCTCCTATAAAGAATGTTTTGCTAAGGAGGGGAAAAATGAGGAAATGATAATTTAGAACTTGTTAGGACATGTGATTAAAGAAGATAAGCACACTACTTTTCATTACGTTAATCATCTCATAAATCCACAGGAATCTGTTATTTCACGAGGCTTTAAATGCTGAAAGGCACATTTACCAGTTAATATGACTCTCCCATTTTTTCCTCTTCCTTATTCATTCATTAAGTGACACAAACATTACTTTTTGGAACATCTGAGAGTAGAAAATTCCAGATTCCTTTCAGGCTGTAGCATGCACCACCTTTGTTTATCCCACAACATAGGCGCACTTTGATCTGTAAAGTAAAGTGGTAAAATGAGGCATCACATCACACAGAAGGTGTTAAAGTGCTTTCCCACACAAGCTGTGAAAGCCAGGGCTCCCACTGACTGTGCTGTCTTTGCTTCCTGCTCTGCAAGTCAAAGGCCAGGCACCCTAGTGGGTTGTGACATCCTGATGTCAAAAAGGGAAAGACTACTGTCTCCAAATGATGGCACAGTCTACATAAATAATTGCTATGCATGCTTAAAGACCCACAGCAGGGGCCACCAAGGTTAAGCCATTTTTTCAAAGGTGTGCTTTTATTTTTATTAAAAAAAAAGTTTTAAAATTGAGATCAGTTTCATTCAATCACTCTGTCTTTGTCAGAAGAAAATAGACAAAACTCTTCTGTTGCATCCAGCTTTGTTTACCTGAGATGTTTAGCAGTCAAGCCATGTGCTGGACTGCCAAAGTCAGGATATCCCTCAAAATCAGCAGAATCCACGGTGGAAAAACATCTCCTCCAGACAGCCGATGCATCACCAGGACTAAGGACCCGGGGGCAGCAAGCCAGAGGCTGGCTGAGCCTGGTTTGGTTCCACTGATAAAAAACAAGAAGTCATGCAGCTTTAAAGCTCCTCTGTTATTTCAGTTTAGTCTGCTGCTGGGAAAGCTCCTCAGAGCAGACTAATCACCGGCTGCTGCTGTCATGTCGCATTTCACAGAAAAAAAACAAGGAATTGTTTGGTGGAAAAGTTTGATGGACACCTTCAAACATCTCCACAAGAACGCTGCGCTTTGACCAGGATTATCAAAACAATAAAGTTTGACGTTTGGTTTTGGCATTTGGAGTTTTCTGTAAACCAGAGAGATGAATGTGTTCACCTTTCAAACAGAAAGACTTTATGGAAGGTCTATCAGAGCTTTTAAGAGCTTTTAAAGCAGCTACTTTTTGGCCAGTAAAGCCAGCAGTGAGTCAGCTAACGCGGCGATGAATCCATACTTATCGGTATACCAGTAGTTGTCATGGTGGTTTTATTGTAGGGTTTGTTTTCCTGCAGCTTCCTCTAAATAATTACAGTTACTTCTGTTAAACTTTTATTTTGTGCTCAAAAATGATTTTTTACAGACTTAGTTGATGAAGAAACATAATATAGCCAAGTCCTTCTAATTAGACTTTCACTGTGGTGATAAAGCATTGATTTGTGGCGTCAAATATTCCTGCTTTTGCTTTTGTAGATTTAATATTCATTATAAAATTCCTCCCTCTAGGAAAAAGCAGCCAACCTGTAAAACCCAGGAGACTTCTCTTCCAGACACTTGTCCTCCCCACTTAATCTAATTTATTTTTTAAGCTTTCTTAGCCCTGCCAGAAATCTGAGTGCAGACGCCGTGTCTCGAACAAAAGGATTTGTTCAGCCCGTTTCGCAATACCTACTCCCAAAACCCTTGCAAGTGTTTACTGAGCAAAAACTTTTGCTTCGTCTGTTCTGTGAAGTTTGTCCCAGTGGACTGACTGTTAGAAAAAGGTTTGGCGTGATGAGGCCGGTTTTAAAGAGCAGATAAAGTAATCAATCTGCCAAAGTTATTTCACGTTTGGCAGACCATGCAAACCACAGGCGAGGAAATGTGCTTGATGTGTTTGTTTACAGAGATATGGCATTCCCTGCTCTCTAATCCACAGACAGAATCGTCCACAGAGATGGTTGATGTCCTGACGCAAAGACAAAAACACATATTTTCGTTAACTTGGGTTTGACAAACCGTATTAATCATCAGAGATCAGTTTTAAAAATGATCTACTCTGCATATTTTACTTTTTTTTTTAGAGAAGATTTAAAAAGTCTTTATTTAGAGTGTTTTTTCTTTTTTCCTTCTGAGGAAATTACTATCAGCTCAAAGCAAGAGTGTGCTTTTACAGATGAATCGTGGGTTGGGATTGCACACAGTTGATCAAACAAATAAATCATTTATCAAGTCAATTTTTTTGGATATAATGTTCTTCAAATGAATGTTTAATATATTTTAAGGCAATCTAATATTTTTTCAGTCTTTATTAGGGCTGCACGATATGAGGAAAACTCGCGATATGCGATATTAGTGATCAATAGTGCGATGACGATAAAACTTGCGATAAATGAACAAATAGCAAAAAAAAAAAAACCTTTCCATTTCACTGCATAAGTTGAATTAAAATAAGAGTCAAAATACCTAAAATTATTCTCCAAACGACCCTCGTCTAATGAAGGACACATCTAACATAAAAGCTCCATCCGATTGGTCAACAACGTGAAGAGCTCTTTCTGATTGGTCAAATGCATAAAGGGATTATTATACTAAGATTGTTTTAGCACTCTTAAGGTTAACAATTTATTGCGATTGTCGATGACTTTTGCAATATGTATATTGCACAGCTTGAAATTGCAATAACGATACATTTGCGATTTATTGTGCAGGCCTAGTCTTTATTGTAAAAATCTCTAATAAAATGTTCCAGTCTTGTTCAATATGACTTCTTAAATGAAAACCTACTTCTCATAAACCAATAAAATGTACTTTTTGAATATGGGAATTTTTTTATAATCACAGAAAAAATTATTATAAATTATAATATTATATAAAAATTATTATATATTAATATAAGATATTAATTCAATCTAATCTTTAATTTGTGAATCTAAACCTAGAAGTAAAAAAGGTGCGGTTGGAAAAAGTTTGTGTGACGTAGAAGCTACTACTGCAAGCCACAAGCTCTCTGCTCCACTCTATTCTGATGCTTCCACTGACAGACAAATAGATCTATAAATGTCTTCATTCTTGTCGTCTGAACTGGTATGTGGCTTAAAACTGTACGGTTGGACAGCTCCAATATTGCTGCCATTTTTGTTAATAATCACTAATGTTAGGTCGGACTTGTGAGCTAGCGGGAGAGTGTTTAAACAAATTGATGATGGGAAATGGGGTGGGCTTACTCCTCACCTAGGGTTCCGCCCACAACTCAGAGGTGAATTTCCAATAAACTCCTCCTGGTCTGCACAAACTGTGTTCTATGCTTAAAAATGGCATAATCATACTTAAATGGCCAATAGAAACACTTTTACAGTTTTTCTCAGTCACTTTAGTACAATTCTCAGTTCAGAATGAAATTCCAAAAATTATTTGTTCAATCTTCACATCATGATGTCACTTGTGCACATCATATAAGCAGTTTCTCACTTCTTTGAACAAGTTCTAATTGCTTTGGTACATCCATGCAAATGATTATGTACAATTCTCTGCTTTTTGCTACATTATCAATTGTTTATGTCATGTTGATCAAAATGTATTATATAGTTCACTGTGCAATAGTCTTACTCCTCAAAACACCTAGTCATTAGTTCATCGTATAAGTCATTAACTGCAAAATGGTTGACCAAGTTGTCATAATGTGACAAACATATTTGGCTGCATTGCAAGAGAGGATATTTGCTGTGATGTGGATGAGAATGTGTGGCCTAACATACAGGAACGACAAGAGGTAAAGGAAGACCACACCAATACCTACTGCACTGCCTGTACTGTTGTACAGAATATTGTCCTATCTTTTTTTCCCTTTGTGTTCCTGTTTGCAGTGGGTTTTTTCTATGTTAGTATGACATGGTCTGTCAACAAATTACAATATGAACAATAAAAGTGTAAATGTGAATCTTGTCCAGTCTCTTGCAATCAAACAAAAAAGGTGTAACTTACACTGTACAATAATTGTCATCAAAACTTTAGCCATAGTTTACATCAGAACCTCCCTCTAAAGTACACAGTTATATTGACAACATGACTAAGTCATTTGACTGTCTTGTTCGTAGACAATGACACAAGGACTTGACATCCTGATGGCACTGACATGTTCGATGACATAAAGACTTAGTTTTGAGAGATGAACTAAGGATTTTGAGCAAGTTACAGGCTTTTGCAAGAAATCCATAGTGTTTTGCTTTTTGTACAAATTGTTTTGAGAAACGCACACACATATTTGCAAACTTCAATTCTGATCTGAGAATTGTACTAAAGCGACTGAGAAAAACTATGAAATAGATAAGAGATGATCGGAATGGGACTTTAAACACCATTTACTTTGATTGTACAGGAGCAGAAGACATTCCGATCGATGACTGCTGCAAAGATGGGCAGAAGCACGGAAATGAAAACAAAGACTGCGCTTCACTTCCTCTTATTTCTGCATCAATCACATGCAGGTAAGCAGTTGCGCGTTGGCCCTTTCTCACAATCCTTCCCTTTCAAGAAAACTCTGAAGGCGTGGCCTTGATTGCAAACCTGGTAAATGTCTGTAAGTGGTTTTGATCTTGCTTTAGCTCACACCCATAAATCTCTGGTCACTGTATTCACTTCAGTAGCCGGAAATGCTAACGCTGATGGAGTAGTAATGGGCCTGACAGAAATCCTTAGAAGGTGTTGTGCTGCAGGTTCAGGCCCCCAAAGCCAGAAATCTGCCGCTGTGATCTCTGATGGCAAACACATTTACCGTTGCCTTATTTGTGTGAATTACAGTTAAAAGGGGGGAATGAGAGGGAGGAAGAGGGGATTTTAGGGGGTGGGCTTGGTGGGTGAAGAACTGTGAGTCTGGCGAAAGGGGGGGGGGGTGTTAAAACCCAGGAAATACCTTTGAGGTGAAACGCAACATAGAGGGAGAATGGAGAGGCAATTACAGGAAATCGGAATGATTGCTGGAAGAAAAAGAAAAGCTGTTGGGGAAAAGGGAAAGCAGGAGCAGGACTGTGACCATAAAAGGTTTTGCAAAGGAGGTGTGTGACCTGACGTCACAGATCCACGGTGGGGGTGGGCTTTTATACCGTCTGTCTTATAAAATCACAGTAAGAAAAAATGGTTCTAACTAGCAAATAAACTTACTTGATTTTTTAATTCATTTTTCAGACAGTTTCTTTTCTTTGTGCTTCTTTTTAACTGTCTTATCGTGGATCAAACTTTATGTCTAAGTAAACTAATTGAAAGATGTATTGGACTTTGTATGCGGGTTTTCCTTTATTGGTATTTTACAAACCCCACTCCAAATCAAAGAATGGAAATTTTAAAGAGGTGAAAACTTGAGGAGCACAACTTAACCCAAATGAAGTGATGGAACATTGAAAATCACTGCAACCTTAATGGAATTTACTGAGCATTCAGCCAAGAGTTTAATTCTACTTCCACTCTTGTTTCAGGATTTAGTTTTCTTTATTTTCTCATCAATGTTTTACCTAATATCTAAAATGGGTTTGATAAATCTGTGTTTTGTAATTTATAAATTGTAATATTCTATTTTTTTAATGCTTTATATATACGTCATGCTCATAGTGCATTTACATTCTGGTGATCGCGACTGTAAAAAACTAAAGATTTAAAAAGCATCAAAACTCTCAGAAAGACTGAAATGCACCTCTGACTTCTCATGCACCAAATTATTTATCATTATTGGGAAATGGGCCTATTTCGTTATCAAGTCTTGTGCGGGTAGGGATTTTTCTCTGGTGTCAAAAGATTCATAACCCCTCCAATGTAAAAAATAAATAATAAAATTGAAAAGAAAAATAAAGATGAAACTCATCAACTTTCTTTGTCTTTTGCTGTTTTTTTTTTTTTTCTTTTTGTTTTCTTTGGCCAGGATAGTGCAGGAGCAGTGCTGCACAGCGGCGCTGGAGGACAACATGTGCAAGACTGGAATCAACCTGGCTAAAGATCAGGGAGTCTGTGACTCCTTATTCAACAACACCTGTGAGACCAAGACTACAAAGGTGTGTTTGTGCTTCTCAAGCTAAAAAACTTGTAGTTTTTACTAAAAAAATGTATTTCTCCGCCTCATCGTGCTGTTTTTTACTCTTCTCTGTTTGATTTGAGTGATTACCAGGAGGATTTCTGTGAATCTCTGTGTTTTTTTGTTTGTGTGCCACAAGCAGGACGAGGCTTGTTCTTTCATGAAACAGCTGTCAAACACCCCAGCCCTTGCTCTTAATTCTTTCGCAATAAACCAAACAAATCACTCTGTGCTAATGCTATTTTCCCCTTCTCTCATTCAAACCCTTTATGTCTGTTTTGCTTTCATCTTATGTCCACACTTCATCAATGATTTCAAAAGAATGGTATGCAAACTGGCGTATGCTCCAAGTTGTCTATCTTGAACATCTTGTAGTTATCAGGTAGTGTACAGGTGATGGCTTGCCTTTAAACTTATTTTGTGAAAAATAACCAACCCTGCTCAGTCAAGCTCTATTAGGGGGTACTGGGGCCTTGACAACGTTGGCAGTGTTCCCAGGGTGCTGGCTTCCTGGGCCCGGCGGCCCTCACTCCACGCAGGGAGATGGATCCCAGAGCTTTCTGGCAAGTCCAAGAGCCAGGGTTCACATCCCACCTGAGCTGGGGGGTGTCCGAGTCCCTGTGGTGTGGGTTCTGGTTCTTGCCCCTGAGCACTGGGCCTCGCCAAATTTCTAACTGTGGGTGAGCCTGGTCGGGCCATGTGTACAACACCTCTTGTGGACCCCCTCTTCTGGGCGGTGGCGGCTGGCCCCTGCCTTGCTCCTTCCTGGACCAACCGTGGGCCGGATGGCTGGCTGCCTGGAGCGGGGTGGGTGGTCTTCCTTGGGGGGTCCTGACTCGTACCTGGGGTTGGGGCGGGGGAATGCCCAGAACTCCTGGGTGGTGATGGGGTGCTCGTCTGGATCTGTGGGCATTCTTCTGGTGCTGGGCCCTGCGTTGGGCTCTCTGGCTCTGGGGGCCCCGTGGCGGTCCTGCTGGCCCTTGGCCTGGGTGGCGGATGTGATCACCCGGGGGGCGGCTGTTCTCTATCTGCTACTGTCCGGGCGTTGGGGGGGTTCTGGCTGCAGCTGCTGCTGTGGCGGGGGTCTTGGTGTGGGGATGACTGGGAACTCTCCCTCCTTCTTTTTACATTCCACCATCCATTTTAGAAGAACATAAACACTCACTTGAGCACAGGTGCTAGCTCACCTTTGCACTAATATTTTGCGTGATTGAATGAAATATTTCACACTAGTTGGTTTGAAGGCATATGTATGCATGTGAACGATATTTGTATTGTGTACATGTTGACATGTGGAAATTTTTGCAGCCAACAGGTATGTTTATAACATTTTAGTGTGTGTGTGGACAGGCCCGGCCCCTTCTAGATTGGTATTACATCTGAACCTGACCGTAATGATAGACATCCAACAACTTGTTGCTTTATGCTGCTTCATGATTTTACCCCCCCCCCCCCCCCCATAATCACCCTCCTATCCTATCCCCCCTCTCTTCTTCCCTCCTTTCCTTTTCCGTCCGGTCCAACACAAGATATTTTATTTGTATTCAAATACGATTAAAATAAATAAAGTTTGGTCTCGGTTACAAAATGGGTTTATTAAGACATAACTGTGACGTGTCAGAAGATTGATAACCCATGTTGTTAAAGTAAAATATGTCCATCATAAGAGGCCTTCAGCTCTCATCTGTTTGCCCAGCTGTTGGACAGGAAAAAAAAGTATATATAATTAATTTGTTTAATTGGTCAATTTCTTGACAAACACGCACTTAGAAGTGCGGACAAGGTCGGAATATTGTGCTCAAAGTTCAAAACAATAGTCAGAATGGGAAGAAAATGTCATTTACAGTAAGATCTGAGCCTGATTTGTTGAAGATGTAGATTTCTGCTCCTTTGTCAGAGAACAAGACATATTTATCACAGCTGAACAGGTTCAATTCTGATTCTCAATCTCACAATAAAAAGGACAGACAGATAGACAGATAGATCGATCGATCTATCGATCTATCTGTCTATCTGTCTATCTGTCTGTCCTTTTAATTGTGAGATTGAGAATCAGAATTGAACCTGTTCAATGCAAATAAATTCCATTAAAAAAGATTTACTTATCCATTGATCGATAGATAGATAGATAGATAGATAGATAGATAGATAGATAGATAGATAGATAGATAGATAAATCTTTTTTTAATGGAATTTATTTGCATCCCTTGATAATCCTGCTCACACCATCTTACTTTGAAGTATTCTAGTTTGTTGGATGTTTTGGTTTCTTTAACCAATTTTTATTTTGCTCAAAATGTAAACCTGGCATTACATAACTTTTGTTACGTACAAAAATTACAAGCCGTTTTGGAATTATTACTCACTGTCCAGCTGGATCCACACATCATGTTTTTCTGCTCAGGATGTAGAGTATTTTGCTGTAAAAACAGATATATTCATATTAAATTAGTCAAACATTGTTTTCTCATTTTCCTTGTACATTGTTTTTTTTTCATGGGCTTGCAGATTAGAAAAAAAATAACCTAAAGGTGTTACGTATTACAGAAGTTTAATAGGTCTGAGAAATATTTTTTACATGGAAGTATGAATAGAAGGACGTCTCAATGGGCTATGTGGCTCCTGAAGAGTACAGAAAATTAGGCAATTACTTTTGTCTGGAGATTTATTGCATAATAATTTAATAACTTTAAAACAAATTCCTTCCTCATTATTGGAAGGAAGTCTTGAGGAAAACAAATGTATGAATGAATTTAAAGATAGCATCAGTCATTTCCTCAGCATTCTGAAACGTGCTTGAGGGATCTTTTCTAAAGGTCTGATAGTTTTTTTGCTCCTGGAGCTGCTCAATCTAGGACAGGGTGACCCCAAAGAAGCACACTTATAGCAAATTAGTTTCTGTTTCAGCTTGGAATGTCTATGAAGACTCTCATTCATCAAGGTTGGTTCTATGGTAGTAGGTTTAGGGGTTGTCATCTGGAATTAGTTTTAAAGTTAGAAGACGTTTCACCTCTTATCCAAGAGGCTTTGTCCATTCTGAATTAGCTGGTCGAAGAGCTGGTATATATGCGCTCATGGGGGAGGAGTCAGACCTGAAACTGGACGGTATTGTCAATTTAGCCTACATGGTTTCGGGTCGTTCAGAGTCCTTTGTCCTCAGCTGGGGGTTGGGGAGCCAGTGACTCCCTCATCAAACTGGTCATCTCTTTCAGCTGTTAACGACCCAGGTGGAACTGGTTCGGTTTGTTTAGGTTTCAGAACATTGCCGTAGATGGATAGAAGAATAAACCTGATCAAGGGGTTTATTCTTATTAAGAGAAGGTTTATCCTTCTTGACAAAGATGGCTTCTTTCACTCCTCGCTCAAACCATCCTTTCTCTCTGGCTAGAATTCGGACTACACTGTCCTCGAACGAGTGGTTTGTGGCCTTCAGGTGGAGATGTACTGCAGACTCAGGTCCACTTGGGTTGGCTCTGCGATGTTGGTAAAGCCGCTTGTGTAGAGGTTGTTTGGTTTCTCCTATGTACTGTTCATTGCAGTTCTCTTTGCGGTGGATAGAGTACACAACATTACTCTTTTTGTAGCTAGGAATTTTTTTCCTTTGGATGAGCCAGTTTTTGTCTGAGAGTATTAACTGGTTTGAGATGAACTGGGATGTTATTTTGTCTGAAAATCCTTTTTAGTTTTTCAGACAGGCCTGAGATATAGGGAATTGAAATACTGTTCCCTTTCGGCTCTTGTTCCTTCTTGTCTTGTTTTCCTGCATGTTGGGATCTGGTGAATGCCCAGTTGGGATATCCACAGGTTTGGAGGGCTTGATGGATTGGAATGTTTGTTGTAGCATCTCACCTCTACCTGCTCTATTTGCTTCTTTATGCACTGATAATAACTGATAAAATGCCAGAGATTGCCTAGATTGAAGGAGAGAGCAATGTGATACCATGGAGGGTTGCTGTCAATGTTAAAATGGGAATCTTTTATCTTTATAGTTTTTAAGTAGTGGATGTGTTAAGTTAAGGGGTTAAAAGTGCCTCAAATGCAGCATGTGTTAGTGTTACAACTGAGTTTGTAACAACTGAGTTTTATTTACTGTAGCTTCTAGAATACCCTCACATTTGACGGAAACTTTACAATGTACAATATTACAAGATTTGAGGGATTTTTCTCTGGAAAAAAAAACATTTTGACACAGTCAGTTGACAAATTCAGTGAATAAACATTCCTTCTGGCTTAGTCAAGAAAGGTTTGATGTCTGATTTGGAGCTGCATGGTGTTGTAATGGTTTTTACTCTCACCTCACAGCGAAAAGGGTCCTTTCTGTGTGGATTTTGCACGTGCCTCTTGTGCATGTGAAGGTTTTCTATGGGCATTCGCATTTCATTGGTAACTCTAAGTTGCCCCATAGGTGTGAATGTGTGATTGTTTGACCTTACAATGGACTGGCAAGCTTTCCTCCTTCACCCTTCAGTAGCTGGGTTAGACTGGCCCAACCAGCATTAAGCAGGTTTAGAAAACCAAGGAGGACTTAAAATCTAATTAAAAAAAAAAGATGATCCACTAGATCTGCTATATTGACCTTCTGTTGCACCTGCATTGTCTTCGTTTTTGATGGAACGTGAGCTCTTGGATACAATGTTTTGTTCTGTTTTGGCAGATGTGCTGCGACTGTTGTCTTCTGGGAAAGGTCATGAAAGAAATGAGCTTACCCTGCGACAAAAACCTCCCTGTGAGCCACCAGTGCGGCGTGGTGTCCCAGACCTGCTGCTTGGAAGAAGCATCAGGAAGCAAAAATCCTGTGGATCCTAAATGTGAGTCCATAAACAATGTGAGTCCATAAACAAATGCTGTGCTGCACTGCCCCCTAATGGGCACATATAGGATTTGCCTAAAACCTTTATGTTCTGTGGAGCTGAATGCAAGTGAAGGCAGAAAAGGTGGGTATTTTTATGGAAGGAACTCATGAATCAGCATAAGGATGAAGCATTCTGTCTAAAAATATTACCATAAAGGATTGATGTGATTTTTTTTATTGGGTGATGATCTGCTCAGGAACAAAAAAAAACACTACTTGTGTAAAATTAATCAATATTTGAAGCTATGTTACTGATTGGAAAGCAGTTATTGGATTATAGCAATATTGAGCAGAAGCATTTTAGAAATGGATTGATTGTCTTATCATTTCCCTCCGACAGCGCTAAATATGGATGAAAGCAGCAGCAATGGAGATAATTCAGTGCTGAGCAGTGAATGTGAAGGTAATGTGCGCTAATCAGAGAAGTGGGGTTCTCAAAGTTCTCCCATTTTAACTGCTATAAAAGTCACCAAACAGGTATTGTTGTGTGCTGCTCATCAGGGAAGTGTGCTCATCTGTGTTTGAAGAACAACACTTGTGCCTGTGTGAAGGGCTACAGACTCAACTCTGACGGAAAGAACTGTGATGGTAATTTTTCATGTTC
The DNA here is from genome assembly GCA_037389245.1 of Oryzias sinensis. Lineage (NCBI taxonomy): Eukaryota > Metazoa > Chordata > Actinopteri > Beloniformes > Adrianichthyidae > Oryzias > Oryzias sinensis. The sequence goes on along the minus strand of CM074499.1, from coordinate 19,602,787 downwards.
CTATTTACCTTCATTGATAAGCAGATTTGACAAAGTACAGACATACAAAAATAGATACAATTAACCCTGTATTCAATATCCTAAAAGCCTATAACCGAGGTATGACAATATTAATGCGTTTTTGTGTTAGAGAGGTTTGATTGTCCTGTTTCCTGTCCTCTCGTTTCCTCCACCTCAGACATCAACGAGTGTTTGATGGGTCTCAGCGACTGCCGGGCCGGCGAGCGCTGCATCAACACCGAAGGCTCGTTCCGGTGTCAGAGAGAGGTCAGCTGTGGGACCGGCTATGAACTCACCGACAGCAACAACTGCAAAGGTCAGTGACTCTGACCCCTTTGTGCAGAGAAGCACTCACCCAGTTGGTGGCAAAGTTGGAGCTCGAGGGTTCAAATCCATGGTCAGATCACACTAACGGCTCTAAAATGGCCTGTCTGCTTGACACTCAGATTATCAGGGGTTGGATTAGGAGGTTAAACCATTGAATGGTTCACAAGTGCAGGAGTGAGTGCAGCTCAGCTAATAAGGGAATAAGTCAAATTCTGAGAATACATCACACACATTGAAAAGTGTAACAGCTAACAGGACCGTCTTCGATCATCTTTTGATCTATTTTCAAAGTGTTCCCAGTGGTTTTTTTAATTATGATTATGCCGCTTTTAACCAAAATGTAAAAAAAAAAACTTTTCTTTTCTAGAACAAAGAAAGAGCGGCAGTAGTTCATCAGAGATTCCCCTCTGAGTTGTGGCCGGCACTGCTGGCACAGAATAAGCCGACCCCCCTTCCCATCATCCATCTGTTTACATGCTCTCTCACTAGCTTACAGTCCCTCACAACCCCAACCTAACTGTGCAACAAAAATGGCAAGCAACATTGCAGCTATCTAGCCGTGCAGTTTTGAGCCAGATTTCAGCTCAGACGAGAGAAAAAAAGTGGTTTTAGTCGTCCAGAAAGGGATGCATCGGAAAGGAGCTTGTGGCATGCCGTCCTAGCATCTGCATCCTACTTACAAATTTTTCAAATGCTGTTTTTTCATCGGCTGAGAGGCTGTGATTTCAATAAAGAAATATAAAAATATCCAATTTCAGGTTTCATTTTCTTTATATACTGTATCATGAGAAAAACTCCACAAGATTATGTTAAAAACACTATTTTTATGGACGTGGGTCTCTCACTTATCCTCCATATTTCTGCTTGTATCGACAGACCTGACATTTTGCTTAGTCTCACTTTGTTCTGTGGCTCCATCCAGATATTGATGAGTGTGAGACTGGCATCCACAACTGCGGGCCGCAGTTCAACTGCCAGAACACCCAGGGCTCGTTCCGCTGCATCCCCAAGGCTAAGTGTGATAATGGTTTCATTCAGGACGCCCTTGGAAACTGCATAGGTAAGACCCGTCATAGCAATAATATCACAAGACCACTCATAAAGTTTTCTTCTTCTGTCAAAACAAATTGTAATTTTGTTGTTTTTTTCCTTTCATTGTTTTTTTTATTGCACCCTCTGACTTTTTATATATATACAATATATATATAAAAAAAAAAAAACGCCCCTCTCACCCTCCACGGGTGGTTTCTCCTCCAAGCTCGGGTCCTCTACCAGAGGCCTGGGAGCTTGAGGGTCCTGCGCAGTATCTTAGCTGTTCCTAGCACTGCGCTTTTCTGGACTGAGAGGTCTGAGGTCTTTCCAGGTATCTGTTGTAGCCACTCCTCCAGCTTGGGGGTTACTGCCCCGAGTGCTCCAATTACCACAGGCACCACTGTCACCTTCACTTTCCAGGCTTTCTCCAGTTCTTCTCTGAGTCCCTGGTATTTCTCCAGTTTCTCATGTTCCTTCTTCCTGATGTTCCCATCGCTTGGCACTGCCACATCCACCACAACGGCTTTCCTCTGTTCTTTATCCACCACTACAATGTCTGGTTGGTTCGCCATTACCATCCTATCAGTCTGGATCTGGAAGTCCCACAGGATCTTTGCCCTCTCATTCTCTACCACCTTCGGAGGTGTTTCCCATTTTGACCTTGGGGTTTCCAGTCCATATTCTGCACACATGTTCCTGTATATTATTCCAGCCACTTGATTGTGGCGCTCCATGTATGCTTTACCTGCCAGCATCTTACATCCTGCAGTTATGTGCTGGATTGTTTCAGGTGCCTCTTTGCACAGCCTACACCTTGGGTCTTGTCTGGTGTGGTAGATCTGAGCCTCTATCGATCTGGTGCACAAGGCTTGTTCCTGAGCTGCCAGGATGAGCGCTTCAGTGCTGTCCTTTAGGCCAGCCCTTTCTAGCCATTGGTAGTACTTCTTGATATCAGCCACTTCAGTTATGGTCCGGTGGTACATCCCATGCAGGGGTTTGTCCTCCCATGAGGATCTGTCCTCCAGCACTGTATCCTCTGCTCTCCATTGCCTGAGACATTCGCTGAGCACACTGTCAGTTGGGGCCTTGAGCTTGATGTACTCATGCATCTTGGATGTTTCATCCTGGATAGTGGCTTCTACGCTCACTAGTCCTCGGCCTCCTTCCTTGCGGCTAGCATACAGTCTCAGGGTGCTGGATTTGGGGTGGAACCCTCCATGCATGGTGAGGAGCTTTCGTGTTTTAACATCCGTGGTCTGTATCTCTTCCTTTGGCCATCTTATTATTCCTGCAGGGTATCTGATAACTGGCAGTGCGTAGCTGTTTATTGCCCGGGTCTTATTCTTGCCATTGAGCTGGCTTCTCAGGACTTGCCTCACTCGTTGGAGGTATTTAGCTGTTGCAGCTTTCCTTGTTGCCTGCTCCAGGTTGCCATTTGCCTGCGGAATTCCAAGGTACTTGTAACTGTCCTTGATGTCTGCTATTGTTCCTTCTGGGAGTGAGACCCCTCCTGTGTGGACTACCTTGCCTCTCTTTGTCACCATCCGGCTGCATTTCTCGAGCCCGAATGACATCCCAATGTCAGTACTGTAGATCCTGGTGGTGTGGATCAGGGAGTCAATGTCACGCTCGCTCTTAGCATATAGCTTGATGTCATCCATGTAGAGGAGGTGACTGATGTTGGCCCCATTTCTGAGTCGGTATCCATAGCCAGTCTTGTTGATTATTTGGCTGAGGGGGTTCAGACCTATGCAGAACAGCAGTGGGGACAGAGCATCACCTTGGTATATCCCACATTTGATGGACACTTGTGCAAGTGGCTTCCCATTGGCTTCAAGGGTGGTTTTCCACAGCTTCATTGAGTTTCCTATGAAGGCTCTTAGAGTCCTGTTGATGTTGTACAGCTCCAAGCATTCAGTGATCCATGTGTGTGGCATTGAGTCATAGGCCTTCTTGTAATCAATCCAGGCTGTGCACAGGTTGGTATGTCGTGACTTGCAGTCTTGAGCGACTGTTCTGTCGACCAGGAGTTGGTGTTTGGCTCCTCTGGAATCTCTACCAATGCCCTTCTGTGTGTTGCTTATGAATTGATCCATGTGCCTATTTATCTTGGTTGCAATGATGCCAGACATGAGCTTCCATGTTGTGGAGAGACAGGTTATTGGCCAGTAGTTGG